>JAKCPI010020468.1:0-20000 GCA_023213315.1 Euborellia annulipes | reverse complement strand
TTGAATCTCCTCACTACTCATTTGATTTCTGGTTATTTACTTTCTCTTACCTATGTATATATGTAATATATACAGTATATAGAGAGAAAGTATTGGATTCATGTCAAAAATTCGATGTCGAGATTTTGATGGATCTTCACGTTTTGAGGTCCCCTGAATCCAAAAAGTGGTTTTCGCGACATGGTCTGTCTGTCTGTCTGTGTGTGTGTGTGTGTGTGTGTGTCTGTGTGTCTGTGAACAAAATATCTCAAGAACGAAAAGAGCTAGCAAGTTGATATTTTATATTTGAGTTAGGCACCCCCATGGGACGTGACACGAAGCTTTTGAACAAAATCGACCAAAAAGTACTAGTACTTTACTGATGCACTTTTCCGATTTTCTCAAAATTTACTCCAACGATTTTTTTTTAAATTCATATATCAACTATTTTTTAGTTGCTCTTTAAAATGTATATTCTCATTTTGTGATTGAAATCTTCTGAAGACCACTTTACTCTTGTACTCCATAGAAAAGATAGGAGAAATGGTTGCCATGGTAACAAAATATAAACATTTTGCCATACTTATAAATTTTACATCTTGAAAATCGAATGTACCGTACTGTCGGAAATTAAATACATGTCGACACAAAAAATCTGGTGTGACAAGCACAGAACACAACTTTCGATTACCGAAGGTAAGAGAAAGTTGTGTGCTGTGCGCCAGTCACACCAGATTTTTTTACATTTATATGCTATTGTTTATCACAAATCTTAAATTAAAAAGACTCTCCTAAAAATTTCCTAATCTTAGGCCTAATTTAAAATAGCTCTAGTTTCTACAAAAGCCAACTTTGATTAAAAAAAATTATTTTTCACTTTATTTTTAGCTTTGGAGGAGAAACGTATTTGTTTTCAAAAGCCAGACCCAAAAATCGTGTTGACCGGTGTAATAGAGTATTAATATTTTTTTTTTTTTTTTTTTTTTGTTCTAAAGCGAGTCCTTATCAAAGCCCCTAGTCTTCTTGGCATACTCCTTCCCACTATCTGGAACATTTTGTCCCATATTTAAATGTTTTAAATTATTTATTATTATTTTTTTACTGTAATTTTGTAAATCTCATCGCATCTATGATTAATCATTAGAAAATAATATATTAACAATGATTAAAATCAAATTATATTAAACTTTTTGTTGAGCAGTTTATGCAAAAAAAGTTCCCTCAATATAAATGAAAATTCACTTTTTACTCGTATTTTCAATTATCGCTATTTGCTGGTATTTTCAATTATCGCTAAAGTGAAAAAAAAATGTACTTTTTCCCCTCTATTTTTTACAACAAAACATGATTCTGAAGTACCGTGAAAGTAGGAGAGTTTGTTTAATTGAATCTTCTTAGAACCGAGGAGGGTTGTTAATTCAATAGGCCACAAATTTGAGTGACATCCCCTCGACTGCTTACTAATGTCCACCGAAAGGTGACATGGCCAATGTCGCTAATCAGCGCTACACAAAGCATTCATCTTCATTGTCAGTGCCGTTGACGAGGGCAGTACAACTCTGGACAGGCTTTACGATAACCCAATTGAATACACTTCTTCATTTTATCTCCAAGTCCAATCTTGTAAATGGACCTGTTGTTTAACAAACAAATAAGCTATTTGTTTTTTTGTATTCACTTATGGAATCTTCTAAATTTTAATACTAGATGAAATTTAGTGGAGCACACACTTATTTCACTTAAAGTGTTTAAAATTTGAAAGATTATCTTAAATTGATTTAGAAAGTCTACAATTGAAAATACAATTACTAACCATTAGTTCCTTTAATCAATAATCTTTTTTGTATCGGATTTGCTCTGATTCTGTCAGCAGATGTATTTACTTCTATATATAGCATGTGATAATGTCTTAAAGCGAAGGACACATTAGAATAGTCTCCCTAAACTAAATTGGTCCAGCACTTGTATTGTATCTTTTGTGACGTCAAATCACATGTTGAAGAAAACAGCCCCTGTGGACAAAGGTTTTGGAGACAATTAAATCCGGGGGATGAATATCCCCGATTAGGCCTTTTCAATCCAAATTCCAAACGGAGTTCTTTTCTTTTTATATTGTTTCTACTATAATATTGATAGCAATCGGATTGAGGCTTTTTTTAAAATCGAATTCTACAACTTGATATTTTGGAAAACTCAAGAGTTTAAAATATCTCAAGAACGAAAAGAGCTAGGAGGTTGAAATTTTATATATAAGTTAGCTACGCCCCTAGGACGTGACACGAAGCTTTCGAACGAAATCATAAGTTAGTAGACGATTCAGAAGCTGGTTACTCTAAGCAGCATGAGTTGGCGTTAATTCTGCCCATAGAGAAACAAGCATTTTAGACCATTTTATTTGAAAGGTTCCAGCAAATTAATTAAAAGAAAAAATTAATTATTCTTTAACACAATGATTTCTAATTTAATTATTTATAAGATATAGCGCGATTTTTTTTTAATATCTTTTATTTAATGGGATTAATCGAAAAAAAAAAATTTTTTTCGAAAATCAAAAAAAGGGCTTCTATAAATTGTAGATATTTTATATAGTTTTAATTAAAAAAAAACTTTTGAGGTCGATAGCTTCAAAATTGTGCCCACTGGAAGCTCTCAAAATCGTGCCGATCGAAGACGCGCGCGCACCTTGAGTTTTTAAGGTGCGCGTCTCGGGGTGCTAATTTTTGGAGATTCCAGCGGCCACAATTTTGAAGCTATCGACCTCAAATTTTTTTTTAATTAAAACTATTTAAAATATCTACAAATCGCATTAAATAAAAGATATTTTTAAAAAATTCGCTCTATATCTTATAGATAATTAAATTAGTAATCATTTTGTTAAAAAATAATTAATTTTTTACCCTTAATCAATTAGCTGGAATCTTTCAAATGAAATGGAATAAATCCCTTGTATCCCTATGGGAAAAACTAACTCCATCTCTTGCCTCCTAGCGTAACTCGGTGCTGAATCGTTTTCTAACGGTTTTTCGAGACGCGCACCTTAATGATAACATTTTTAAGATTTTATTTAAATTCACAAATCTATAAAAAAAAATATAATTTCTTATAATAAATGCTTTGATTTTCCCAACTATCGAAATTGTGAATTTCTATAAATGATTTCACTCAAGAGGCAACACTCGAGAATTCTTTTATTATTTTCTTGTCCTGTCGAGAGTAAATATCATCTCTTTTCGTAGAGGGTTATAAAAAATTTTTATGCCTTCACGTGCTCTTTATAAAGACAAAAGATTGGGAGAATTCTTTCTGACCTCCATCCAGACATTCTTTCTTTTTATCGATATTTTTTTTTGGTTGGATGGTATATATGGAATAGTATCAAAATTTTCTCTTGGTAGATAAAATAATATTTTTTTTAAATTCCTCTTTCTAATTAAGTTCTTATATATTAATTAATTATTAAACTTTAATATTCAATAAAAATCAAAAAACTTTTTAAATTCATTTAAGGTCTTTTTCGGCATCGATTGGTAGCCTATTCATTTGAAATAAATTGTCGCAAGAGAGGATGCGACCCCGCGACCCTTGGTACAAATGGCCAGCACGAATAAAAAACTTTTTTCAAAATATTTTATTTTCTTGAAAATAGTTTTATTCAAACTTATTGTCAAAATGCGACTAGGGTTGGTGAAAAGTTTTAGTTAGATATAAGTTTTATTGCAATTTCGAGAGCAAAATGAGAATATACATTTTAAAGAGCATCTAAAAATAATGGAATTTTGAATTTTAATTAAAATCGTTGAAGCAAATTTTGAGAAAACTGAAAAAGTACATCAGTAAAGTACTCGTACTCTTTGGTCCATTTTGTTCTATAGCTTCGTGTCACGTGCCATGACTTAAATATAAAATTTCAACCTCCTAGCTCTTTTCGTTCTTGAAATATTTTGTTCACAGACACACAGACAGACCATGTTGCACAAACCATTTTTTTAGACTCAAAACGTGTATATCCATCAAAATCTCGACATCGAATTTATGACATGAATCCAATACTTTCTCTATATATATACTTAAGAGAAAGTAAAATAAAATAATATTTACGATGTTCGTCAGTGAATGTGACTCATGGCCCTTAACTCCTCAGTTTGAACGAGGTTTAAGAGTATTTGAAAATAAAATCCCTAAGAAAATTTATAGCCCGATAAAAGATTAAACTAGACGGGATAGGATAAGCTTACACAATGTGGAATTTCTTGGGTTCACCTTCTTTTTTTTTTACCCGAAATAAATTAATTCTCCCCTGTGGGATGAAGGTAGAAAGAGATAATAGGCATATTAAACAACTTCTTAAAGAAATGGCCTGGGTCTTCTTTCTTAACTTGCAGCAACCTCTCGAGTACCTTATGGGTGATCTGTAAAAAATAATTAAATTTTAAAGGAGACCTCTTTATTGGAAAATTTTTTATTATAATCTTGATTTAATTTAATCAAGCTAAGTAATAAATTTTTTAAGTGCTCGCTTTTAAAAAGCTACTTGGTATTTAGGAAACCTACTTCTTTTTTTCCGACCAGTCCCAAAACTCTGCCACAACTAATTCTTTAGCGTGTCACGTATTTGTTATCCCCGATCTAGAATGATCTTGTCAAACATTGTATTATTCAAATTTATTCAGATAACCTTTTGGTAAACAGCTAAGATTTCTAAAGACAGAGGAAATGGTCTCGAATCACAAAATTAATTTAATAACTAATTCACTCATCAAGCCTTACAATTACCTATGAGCTTTTAATCGTAATAGTCGATCAACTGGTGGTAGAGGTGCTGTAATTCTCTCAATTCTTAAAACACTTTTTTTTTATTCTCCACATTTAGATTAATTTTTTTCCTATTACTTTCTCTTACCTATGTATATATGTAATATATATATAGAGAGAAAGTATTGGATTCATGTCAAAAATTCGATGTCGAGATTTTGATGGATCTTCACGTTTTGAGGTCCCCTGAATCCAAAAAAGTGGTTTTTGCGACATGGTCTGTCTGTGTGTGTCTGTGTGTGTGTGTGTGTGTTCAATTTTAAGCATGAAGGAATTGAGCTACGAGGTTGAAATTTTATATTTAAGTTAAACACCCCCTGGGACCGGAAAAATAAGCTTTTAATCAAAATCGGCCAAAGAGTACTAGTACTTTACTGATGTACTTTTTCAGTTTTTTTCGATTTTCTCAAAATTCGCTCTAACGATTTTGATTAAAAATCAAAAATCAATTATTTTTTAGATGCTCTTTCAAATGTATATTCTCGTTTTGCCCTCAAAATTGTTTGAAGCACACTTTACTCTTGTGCTTCATAGAGAAGATAGGAGAAATGGTTGCCATGGTAACAAAATATAAATATTTTCCCATACTTATAAATTTTACATCTGAATTCAAATATTCCCTAATACCAAATGGCTTAAATAAGAATGCCTGGACCCCATATATGTATATTTATTAATAACGGATATCGTAAAAAGTCTTATATGGCCTGAGTTGCCGAAAAGACTGTATGAATGGGTGTGTGAGTGTGAGTGTGAATGAGAAAAAGAAAGTGTGAATGTTTAAAAAAAAAAAAAAAAAAAAAAAAAATATTCCCTACTGCCGGGAACTAAATACATGTCGACACAAAAAATCTGGTGTGACAAGCACAGTTCACAACTTTCGATTACCGAAGGTAAGAGAAAGTTGTGTGCTGTGCGCCAGTCACACCAGATTTTTTTAAATTCTTTTAACATCTTTTGTGACCATATTCCTATTTATATCACGCGAACCCGCGATCCACAGCACGAGATGCTAGCCTTCTTTGAGTTTACGGGCCCATTTAGATAATGAGAACAATAAAATTTTTTTCTAAATATTCAACTTTTTAATGAGATAAAAATTTTGGAATTTTTTTAATTTGCTATAGAAGACACACTCACAAAATACGACGTAAATAGGCAGGTAAAGAAAATTTTTTATTTCAAGGGTTGAATTCTGAAATTAGATTATCCTAGTTACAGTGGCGGATCCAGAGGTGTTTCTCGGGGGGGGGGGGGGCGGTAATCTGGTGTTACTTATCGCACAGCACATAATTTTTTCTTAATTTCGGTAATTCAAAGACGCATTCTGTACTTTGTCAGAATATAAATACAAATCAAGTATTAATTTTTAAAATTTTACATTAAAAATAAATTTTTTTTCGAATTAAGTATTTTTTTCAAATCTCGGAGGGGGGTAATTACCCCCTTTACCCCCCCCCCCCCCATTGTATCCGCCCTTGCCTAGTTACTTAGCTTGTGCATATTCTATCTTCGTGTTTTTATTTCTATATCCCAGAAAAAAATCACTTTTTGAAGATCCTAATTTGGTTAGTACCCAATATCGATGAAATTAAAATTCCTCTCATCTTTGTTTATGTGGGTGGAAAATGATGATGATAAATATAGTCTAATAAAATTTTTAATTTTTTTTGTTATCTTTTCCTTTTTTTTATGTATTTCTCTCTGTTTTTGATTTTTGAAATTTTGTAGCAACCCTAAATTTATTTATTTTCTTCGTTTGGAGAGAAATCTATTTAAATAAAAAATATTTATATTGTGTTTATTAAAGCTTTTGTGGTTTGAATTATTATTATTAGGAGAATTTTAAAGTGAAACTTTTATTTTTAATTATAGACCATATTTTTGTATTAATTATTTATTAAAAATATATAAACACTGTACAACGTTTCAACTGCTTATTAATACAAAAATGTGGTCTATAATAAAAAATTCTCCTAATAGTATTTATTTGAAGGAGGTATATAGCTGAGTGTTGATAATAAAATAGGAAGAATAAATGAGCAAGCAGCTAGTTATATTTCAATTTATTAACAAACCAGGGCGGACGTTTCGGTCACGTATGGGACCATCTTCAGGGTCAGCTTAATGTCTGAAAATACATACAATCCTCGCCAAGTTATATTGGGCATTCACAATTATACGTAAATTAATCATGATCATGCCTCAAATTTAATTATTATCATACCATGGACAGAGAGTGAATGATGATTCACTCATAAATAGGATATAATTTTTTTTTACTTTCTCTTACCTATGTATATATGTAATATATATATAGAGAGAAAGTATTGGATTCATGTCAAAAATTCGATGTCGAGATTTTGATGGATCTTCACGTTTTGAGGTCCCCTGAATCCAAAAAAGTGGTTTTCGCGACATGGTCTGTCTGTGGGTGTGTCTGTGTGTCTGTGAACAAAATATCTCAAGAACGAAAAGAGCCAGGAGGTTGAAATTTTATATTTAAGTTAGGCACCCCCATGGGACGTCACACGAAGCTTTTGAACAAAATCGACCAAAGAGTACTAGTACTTTACTGATGCACTTTTTCAGTTTTTTTCGATTTTCTCAAAATTTGCTCCAACGATTTTTTTTAAAATTCAAAAATCAATTATTTTTTAGATTCTCTTTAAAATGTATATTCTCATTTTGTGATTGAAATCTTCTGAAGACCACTTTACTCTTGTTCTCCATAGAAAAGATAGGAGAAATGGTTGCCATGGTAACAACATATAAATATTTTGCCATACTTATAAATTTTACATCTTGAAAATCGAATGTACCCTACTGTCGGAAACTAAATACATGTCGACACAAAAAATCTGGTGTGACAAGCACAGTACACAACTTTCGATTACCGAAGGTAAGAGAAAGTTGTGTGCTGTGCGCCAGTCACACCAGATTTTTTATATTAAATTCATGTCATGTTTAAAAAAAAAACCCATATTCAGTTCTGTGGGATATGTACTGGTAGATTTTAACTTTATTCGAAGAAATATTTGCCAAAAGAGATGAATAGCGTGATGAGAGGAGATCAAACAACAACCACCTTTAATTTCGCAGCTGGAAACTCGGAGAGGAAAGAAAAAAAAAAATATAATTCCTGGGAAATCTTTCATCTCCAACGCCCTGAACTGAATATATAAACTGAACATTGATCGATTCTTTTCATGGAACATTTTAAACAAAAAAAAACATTTAACACTCTCTCAATCATCATCACAATAAATATACGAATTTTAATTGTCAAATTTTTTCCGTTATTAAAACATGCTTATAAATTTTTATAATAATAAGTTGAGAATAGCCCTCGGACAGACAGACAGACGGACATTAGCGAATTATATATATATAGATACCTGTTATTTTAGTAATGAAAAAAAAATTCAAATACTTATTCCTATTTTATAAGTTTTTTTTTTCTCTTTGTTATAGATTTGAGCGGTGAGCAAGCTCTGGTCCAACGTCTTGCTCAGCTGCAAGCCCGATTGCAACATCTGGATCTACTGCATCGACAGCGAGAAGAAGAAGTTCGAGTGCTTGCACAGCATCTCGGACAAATGGTAGCTGCTGAATCTTCAAATGCATCTGCTCAGGTGATTTCACTTTCTTTATTAAATATTATTTTTTTAAATGGTCTAAATTCAATTAAATACCCATTAACGAAAGATACAGGAGCACGCGATTACCAATCTATATAATCACTAAAGTCCATGCAATTCTAATTTAATTTAATTTTTTAAGAAAAATCATTGTTTGGTTTTAAGAAACCACGATGCAAGTGAAACTTTTTTTTTGGACCGTAGGCATTTAACTGAAAATTTTGGGAAAATTTAGAGTATTAAAATCGCGTTTTTAATCTTAACTTATAATAAACTAACTACCCCTCTAGGCCCTAGGGGCGGCGTCTCGGGATATTACTAAGAGTTGTCCAGATAAATGTATTAATATTTTAATTAATTTTGCAACATAAAATAAAAATATGAAATAAAAAAATTCAAGTGGAAAATAAATTTTAGGAGGGGAGGTGGGGGGGGGGGGGCGATAAACTCTCTGTGGTCAGGAACACCATTTGTCAATTATTTACACCCTAGAGAACCGCCATTTTAAATTTTATTAATAAATCGAGTGAGAGATTTGTGAACACCTGATAGGGAGGGGGGGTTCCCTATCCCTAATTTGATATAATGATAGCCTAAAACCACCCTCGGAAAATTTTCTATTCATTAAAAAAAGTCAATGAAAATCGGTCCAGTAGTTTTGAATTCTATGGAAGGTAAGAATCCTGGTGTTAGTCGCTAGTG
Organism: Euborellia annulipes; assembly: GCA_023213315.1. Classification (NCBI taxonomy): domain Eukaryota; kingdom Metazoa; phylum Arthropoda; class Insecta; order Dermaptera; family Anisolabididae; genus Euborellia; species Euborellia annulipes. The sequence continues at coordinate 10,866 of JAKCPI010020468.1, read as the reverse complement.
ACGTCACGGCTTATAACCCGACTTGCTGATAGATGGGCGAAAAAATGTGAGTCGATGTAATAAAAGTTTTACTTTAAAAAAAAATATTAATAATAGTAGAACTTAATTTAAGCATAGATGTTTTACTTCCACTAATAAATTTTGTAATCCCCTTTTGAGCAGGATGGATATCCTATATACCTGCTTATTATTCCATTTATGATGGAATATATTTTTTTATCTCTTTAATCTCACTTGATCCAGATTTCCTATTATATTTCTAAATTAAATCGAAGGAGAGACGTATAATGGAATTTTAGTTACTTTTTTTTAAGAACAATAAATGACAAAATAAATGGTATAAACTCGAAGTAATTAGAACTTTTCTTCTTGTCCATGTAAAGGGAAATCGATGTTTCAGGTCTTAAATTACACTGATTGTTTAATGTGAACCATTTCATTAAGCTACAGTATATAAATAGTCATTAATTAAAATGTTAAATATATGACCCGTTTAGAATCGCCATGGTTCGCCTCTCGGCGGCACCCCTATCTTTCTCAGCTGTTTGATTTAGTAATTATTAAACACATTTTATACTGGATATACTATAGATATATTTCACTACCACCTTTGGGTGTCATAAGTCATGATGAACTCATCATCATGTTGCCTGGTGAGAATCGTAGAGGCGAGAGTCCGAAATTCAACAATTTGAGAGAAAAGGCGTTTGAAAGTTTTATAAACATATACGAGTATATTTATGGATGTGATATCGAAAATAAAGTATCGATACTTGTACTTGGGATCATGTCGATAGGAAAGTATCGATACCAGTAAAGTATCGGAAGAAAAGAATCGATACCATAAGTATCGAGTATTTTTTTAAGTATGAGTATTACACCGAAAGATCAGTGCGATATATGCCCCCTTCCTCAGAGTAATGATCGCCAGGGCTTCCTGGAGGATCAATCCCCCCCCACAGGGGGTTGAACCGCAGCGTAAAGTGAACTTAAACTATTTTCACGAAAAGTTTTATTGATGTACCTTTTAAAGAGTATCTAAGAAATAATTGATTTTTGAATTTTAATCAAAATTGTTAAAGCAAATTTTGAGAAATCGAAAACAACTGAAAAAAATATATTAGTAAAGCACTAGTACCCTTTGGCTGATGTGATTGAAATTTCTTTAAATTCTTGCGACATATCGACTTGGCTTAAGTATAAAATTTGAGTATCGAGAGTTTTTTGGTTTTTGAGTAATTCCCTTAACCCACATTTTTTGATATTTCACTTGAAATTAATTTAATTTATTGTGAAAAAAATCTTAAATTTCGGGAAGATCGATTCCAGTTAAAATATCAAAACATAGTGTTTATGTAAATTTCTCTGAAAGAGATTTTATTGCTTTTAAATGGCCGTTTTATTGCTTTTCTTGAAATTGCCATTAAAAGGAGGCGATTCCCTTTAGCTTGAATTTGACGTCATTTTCACATTCATTTGAAAGAATTTCAACTGAAATATCAAAAAATAAGATTAAATTAAATAACTGAATAAGGAAAGAACTCTCGATACTCAAATTTTATACTTAAGTAAAGTATCGAAAAAAGTATCGAGCAAAAAAAAGTACTAGTATCGGATCAAAAGTATCGATACTTTTTTCGTGTCCCTATATACATTTAAATAGCTGGGCAGCAAATGAATAGGCCAGAATTAATATCAAAGAATGGAAATATATTTTCGCCACATTGGCAGTCAAAAGAGTAGACGTTTTACCAACTTTTGCTAGTCTTAACTCAAAAATTGAATTTTCGGACTTTCGTCACTGTGATTCTCAGCAGGCGATGAAACGTTTTAGTAATTATTTAATAACTGATTATAATATAGGTTCATTCATGGGGAATAATTTTTTTATAATGAATATTGTAATTTTATTAAATTAAATTATGTGACTATATTTCCATAATGATCATATAAAATATTTTTATTGATTAGCATCATTACTCTTGAAGTAAAACAAAAAATAGTTTTAAAAATATGGGTAATAGTCGTTTTATAACTTCAAACACTTTTTTATGTTATTATAATTTATTATTAATTTTATCACTTTTTTACGCGATAAAACAGAGATTTTGAGCCACCTATTTATATCTCTAACCTTGCAATATCTGCTTGCTATTTAATAATCTAGTTTATCCCAAAAGTGACGGTCATAAACATAGAATGATGACCCTTTAGGGACTTGGTTAAAACTATCTTCTGACCATTTTCATTAATACTTGTGAACTCAGTCTTTTAGTTTTGAATTGAAATGAAATAAGTGAGATATATTATTTTGTTTGTTACCATTTCCTAACTTTGTTTACATAATTATAATAATAGTGAATAAATCAGAAGAAAAACAAAGCCATGTGCAGCAAATTAACAAATTCAAATTAACACCTGATGTTTCAACCCAAGGACTAGGTCATCCTCAAAGCTGCAAAAAACAACAACAAATAATCGTCACTGCGCATCTGTAGTCTGCTTGCTAACTAACGAACAAGAAATGATTTAAAAATCTCAATCTTATACGTGTATTTTAATATTAATTCTTTAGTAAAATTTTCTAAAAATAGATGGTATACTATATCATTTGCAGTGTTTAATTAATATGTGTTTTTTAACAAATATATGAAGCACTGAGGATGATCTAGAACTTGGGCTGGAACGTCAGTCATGAAAGCATTAATTTAAATAAAGTTACAAGGGGGTCTTCTTCTTCTTCTGTCCTCGCCTTATTCCCGCGATGCGGGATCGGCGGACTTCACTTTCCCTCCAACCCTATCCTGCGTTTTTGTGACCGGAAGAAATAGGACAGGCCGGCCCGTCGCACGGTCTGACGCCTGTTGAAAAGAGGAAGGAAGAGACAGACATACAAAGAACTAAAAGACTGTCTGTCCCAGCTCGGGTAGCTCGTGGTCGCCATCCACGCACCCACAAGATGTGGGCCCCTGAGTCATAGGCGTAGCCAGGGGGTTTTGGGGGTTCAACCCCCCCCCCCCCCTTCCCATGGGACCCAAGCCATGACTAGATATTTAATACAAATTATATTTCTCATAGGGTAAGAGAAAGTAAAATATAATAATTTACTCTAGCTAAAAAAAACAAACCAAAATGATTTATAAAAACCCTAAAATAATCTTAAATTTTTGAAAAAAATTTCTTGATCCCCCCCATCAAAAATTTCTGGCTACGCCAATGCCCTGAGCAATAAGATACAAGGGGGTAAAGGCAATAATTTTGATTTGTATATATATTTTTACTTTCTCTTTCCTATATATGTAACAAGAATCATGGAAAAGCATACTATTTTTTCTTAATAGATTTTTTGTGATTTTGCTCTATTCTGTTTGTTTTATTTATTTATTTATTTTTTTATACACTCCCTGTAATTGAAAGAGATTCTGTAGAGAGATTGCTAATTAAATAAATAAATATTGTGATCGTGTAAAAAATTCGATCTCAAAGATGTTGATGGAAATACTCGTTTTGAGAGTCCCTGATTCCAAAAAAGGTGAATCCCTCAAAATGGACTTTAGGAGTATGTGTTCAAATCTATTTCAACACAAAAAATCTGCCAAACAAGTACAGAATACATCTTTAAATTACCGAAAGTAAGAGGAAGTTGCGGCCAGCCACAGCAGATCCCCCCTCCCCTCTCCCAAAAAACTCTGGATCCGCCCTTGTCCTCACCCCATTTTCGAGAGTGAACTCAAATGACAGTGCATTGAGTTGAATTGTAGAGTTGTCCATTCGTAGGTTACTTATATACGATTCAATAGGTTCTAGGGACAAATTTCCTGGATGCCCCTCCTTCATCTATTGTTAAAATACAACAGCCACTTGACAACTAAATAAAATTTACTGTACATGACTTGTTTCTCTTCTGACTTCTTTACCATTAAAATCTACAGCCACACCTTCAATTTAATATTTATAATTGATCTCCAACAGGATACTGGCTTAGCAAGCAAATTTCATAATTTTAATTTGTATCGGCTTTTATCATTTTAATTCCCACCTCTAAAATTAAATTCTGCTTGATATTTAAAATTAAATTCATGTCCTCAGGGAGGTACTTCAGCAACAAGTTTGGCAGTCTCAATGACCCCTGAAGTGAGAGCTCTTCTAAGAAACTTAACTGGATTTGCGGATGGGGGCGGCCTCAACTCGGATTCTCCAACTCCACCACGATTGTTGCACCTTCCAAGCGCGTACCACTTCTTACCTCATCTCTTAACGGACCCAGCTAGCCTTCGACCTGCCTACGCAAATTCAAGAGGCCGTTCAGGGGGTAAGTTCTTCACTTTTTACTTTTTTTTTCTCTCTTTAAGTGTAAATTGCAAATTAAAACTTGCCTTTTATATACCTCTATTAAAACCTCTTTAGAGAGAAAAGATCTCTTAGCAGCCGACTAATGAAGCTGAATTCTCAAAGAGATCTATGTTCATAATGCCCTTTTATCACCATCGTGGAAAGGCCCTGAGACAAATTAATAGTTAATAGCCTCTTCATTTTTTTTTATTAACGTATTTATATGACCTTTACTCCATTTCCAATATATACCATGATATACAAAGGCAAATATACATTTTATTGACAAATACATTACAATAAAAAATTTAGCAAATAAACTTACCCAAGTCTGGAATAAAAAATGGCTAACATGAATAAATAGGTAGACGTTTTTCTATACATCACATAATATAAATGCTTACTTTATGTTTAGCATAATACCAGTATAAATAACAAGCTCGGGCTCTCTTACGTTAATTTTATAAGTAAAAAGTTTGAAGGGGTTTGTTAAAAATATTATTAATATTACAATACAAAATTCATTAAACATTTAATATCCATTTTATTGTGCGCGTCTCGCGGTGGTGTTTTTGAGAGGTTCCAGCGGCCACAATTTTGAAGCTACCGACCTCAATTTTTTTTTTTTTAATTAAATCTATTTAAAACAACCATAACTTATATAGAATCCCTTTGGAGTTTCGAAAAAAAAAATTTCTTTTTTAGATTAATCACATTAAATAAAAGATATTTCTAAAAAATGCGGTCTATATCTTTATTTGATTCAAAAAATCAACAAAAAGTTCTTCGATTTTCTATAAATTTCGTTTGACAATGTATATAAAATTGTTTATTTTGCTTTGAAGATAGGCAACCTAAAAGACCAATTAAATTTACTCCAGAGCTCCTCTAGAAAAAACCAGTTCTGTCATTAAGCATTAACACCTACTTGAGTAGCTTTTGAACATACTTTTTATTTAGTTGTTTATTTACCTATCTTCTATTAATTAAAAACACAAATTTCTATAATCCATGGCAGGGCCAGGGGAAGAGATATAGGGTACAAACCCCGCACCCCCCCCCCCTCTGCCATGAAATTCAAAAAAATCATTACTTTATATAAAGCGCTAGGGGCTAGCTTCCGTCTGTGCAGATCAGGGCGCTGATTGGCTGGAGTTACATGAAGTGGGACGGGAGCGGGGAAATTTAAGTCAGAGAGGGAAATTTGAAAATTTCAGTTAGCAAGAATAAATTTGGGGATCCAGGGGACGTAGCTCCCGGCCAGTGGTAAAACCCGCCTTCGGCGAAAACTTGGTGTTGAAATTTTAAATACTGCAATGTTGGAAATTATAAAAAATATTTTATATTCTTTAAAATCTAAGAGGGGATCCTTTCGTTTCATCCGAACTCATTCCCCGCCCCGAAAACATTTTGTGTTTATGGCCCAGAAGGTCTTGATTTTTAAAGAAAGTATTCTTTAATAACAGTGTAATTACTTTACCTTTCACAATTTTTAAAAATAATATGTAGCTATTAAATTTTTACTGAATTTTAATTAATAACAACCAACTATTCTTAATGAAGTAAAATTTAAGAACCCTTTAAAAGTTGTTCAATATGAAATTTAGTCAAAGAATTTTATGAATACTTGAACCTAAAATCATTAAAAAAACACATTTAAAGAAATAGCTATTAAAGAATGGGGTAATTTGAACTGATAAAATGCTAGATCCTTAGACTAATCTTGCTTCAGGCCAATGGATAAAACTTGAACTATTTAACTCAGCAGAAAAGTAATGGAAAAACCTCCGCGTTTCTTTCTCACTCTCATCGCACTTAAAGCTATTGTATTGGACAGATTGAATTGAAAATTCTAATTCTTGAAATGTTTTTATTTCTAAGTTAAAGCCTCTTTGTGGTTGTAAAAAAAACTAATAATGACCGTCTTAAAAGTGAGATTAAGGATAGAATGTGAATTTTTGTATTTTAGTAATACTAAACTTATTGTTGGAAATAATATAGTCGTCTTTGTTATTTAGATAAATTTGTTTAATTTTTAAAGGTTTACTAGGTATTTCTTGGATAGATAAATTTGTTTGATATGAAAGAAGAGGTCAATGGGATCCGAACCCGCGTCCCTTGATATAGAATAGCCAGCCCTATTTTGATTAAAATTCATAAATCAACTATTTTTTATATGCCTTTTATAAAGTAATATCAATTTTTCGTGAAGTACACTTTTCTGATGTATTTCAGATTTTAAAATACACAGAAATTTTGAATCTTTGACTTTTTTACTTTTTACTTATACTTATCTACTTGCAAGTGGTGGATTTGTGGGGCAGCAAGAATCCAATGCCCTGAGGCGGCAAATCCTTAAATCCGCTCCTGCTAATTTCATTTTGAATTTGTGGACCACTTTTCCTATTTTGCCGTCCCCTGATATCTACCGCCTGGGGCACATGCCTCCACTTCCCCCCCCCTAGATCCGGCCCTCAAACACAAATAATTTTTAAATCTAGCCCATAAAATCTTTTTTTTCATTATTTTCACCTGTTATATGATTCTCAAAGTGTTTGAATTTCTTTAGCAGTACATTCTGGTTGTTACTTGGAGAACTTTCTCAAAATTTTCAACACAAATTGATAATAAAATAAATAATATGAATTATTTTGCTTTACTTTCAGAAAATTCATAAAATAAAATCACTTTCAAATTAGGCATTTCTAAATGCTTTTCGGCTACGTTTCGGCTTTATTCCACTAATGCCATCATCAGTCAATTAGAGCTGGAAAGTCATACATTTAATTAATATTAAAGTTGTTAATCAAAAATACAAATAAAATATTTTATATAAGATATACAAAAATTCTTACAGTATAAGTGTATAGAGTTATTTTATTTTAAATATTTTTTATATACATTATGTGGGATATATAAATAATTTCTATTTGTATGCTAGTCATTCAATACGTGTGTATTTATATACCACATAATGTATATAAAAAATATTTAATATAACAACTCTATACACTTATACTGTAAGAATTTTTGTATATCTTATATAAAATATTTTATTTGTATTTGTGATTAACAACTTTAATATTAATTAAATGTATGACTTTCCAGCTCTAATTGACTGATGATGGCATTAGCACAATAGAGCCGAAACGTCTCAACACTTGAGAGTTTTTATTTAATATAGAGGCTCACTTAAATGCTTGACAATTTTTTTTTTTTATTTTTTTTCAATAAGTTCTATTTCTCATTCATTCGTTTTCAGAGGGGTGGAAAAATTCATTTTCTACATAATGTGGCGGGGACACTGTTTATTTGAATTCCGAACATGACAGACAATAATTTAAAAAATTTTCAACTTTAAAATTGATTTTTAATTTTATTTTGGATTTGTTGTCTTGACATTTGTTCTCTCGTGCAATTAATTCCTCCCCTTTTATTTCATTAGCTTGGCAAGCCCTTTTGACTAATAGCTTGGCATTGGAGTTTAGTTAAATATTAAAGTATAATTTATTTAAATGAAAATTTATATACCCCATGAATATTTTAGAACTTTAGAATTAACTCAAGATAATATTTCCCCCTTTATTTCTTTAAATGATATTTTAAATATTGAATTAACAAAACAATCGTAATTATTTTGATATGATTTTTGGTTTAAATAAAAGTTCTAATTATAATCATGTTAATTTTAAACCATAATTAGAATTCACAAACATATGACTGACGGGAGGGCCTGTTGTTTTTTTTCTCGGTTGTTTAAATCGATAATATAATTTTTGCTCGTAGCTCTCTATTCATGCTGCTTATAAAAAATTTCAAATATTTTAATTATATAAAATATAAAAAAAAATTCAATTTGTCTAATTAAAAATTATGTAGATTTTTTTTTTTTACTATAATTTTGTGGAATTTTTTTATTAAAATTGCATTTTTTAAAGGATTTTCTTTTTTTTTTTATTACTCGGCTGTGTCAGGAAGCTTTTTACTATATATGAATCTTATAAATTTGCAGATAAAAAATACTTTTAATAATCAAATAAAAATTTGATTTAAAGTAAAATTTTATTAATAACCAGTCGCTAAGCCCGTCTTCGGCCCCGCCCACAGCGCATAGTCGTATACCCAGAAAGCTGTTTCACAGAGCAACTAACTGTCTCTCTAATTTCCGAGCCAATTTGTTGATTTTGTGTTCCCATATTGAAGAAATTTGATTATAATTAATTTCCCAAAATATTTAAGTGATTCAGATTATTACTAACGTTACTCCCTGATCCATGTACTACTATATGTGTACTTAATTTCAAATAGATTCATTGTTGATTTATATAGAACATATACATACATACATACATCATTTTAAATCTTAAATTCTAATATGGAAACTAAATGTATGACGTCACAAAAAATCTAGTGGACAACAAAGAACACAACTTTCACTTACCATAGATAAAAGAAAGTTATGTGCTGTGCTATCATAATTTCCCCTCACATATTTTAATAATTAATAACTACACATTTACCGCTATTTCATGACATTTTATAACAAACTTCTAGATTATTACTTAATATATAATAGAAAAATTCATTTTATTGAATACATAGGCCTACATTATTAAATTATACTTTCAAAAAGGTTCCATAGGAGAGGCGAGATTTATATCTACTTCTCAGCTTGACACATTTATTCTTTTAATAAATTATCACCTTTTTATTCATACATAATTCACATTTATGAATTTTTCTTATCTAAATTTGATTTAAATTATTAGGAATTTTGAATTTTCCTACCTCTTTTCTTATTCCTTAAAATTTAATTAAGTTGGCATGATCAATATATGAGTAATTAAGAACCTCGAAATTTCACATGCAAGTATTAATTGTTGGGAAATTGTGAAAGCTTATTGAAGTTTTTCTTTTAAGTTAAACTTTATTGACTCGAACTTGGGGGTAACAGTAATCAAGATATTCACAACTTAATAATGCTTTATTAAATTCCCAAAATAAATATCTCTCTCTCTTTCACTCCTTGGAAAAGATTTAATTAAGAAATTAACATACCTTTAATTAATTTTACCAATTAAATTTTGGACTTTGCTCTTTTTTTACTATATATTTTTTTTAATTTATAAAGTGAAAGATTAGGATTCTAAATGAACTAGGTGAAAAAATTTTTTTGTTTATTTCCATCCTTGTAATATCAAGAGATAAGTAAATATATATTTCATAAACAAGCGTATGATATATGGAACTTGTGACATTTAAAATTATTATCTTTAAATTAAAAACTGTTTCTAGGCGGAATCTAAATTTTATAATTTCAAGATAGAAGTGTGATTGGTTGAGAGTTGGTTCCACAAGTGTGCAGGGCCGGAACTAGGAGATTTTTTTTGGGGGGGGCAAAATTTAATTTTTCGCCTCTCCTTAAAATTTTCTACACAAAATTCATATCATTTTACCTTTTTTTTAGTAAATCTTTCTTTAATTGCCGCCCCCTGATATCTGCCGCCCGGGCACATGCCCCCACTGCCTCCCCCCTAGATCCGGCCCTGCAAGTGTAATAAATTACCTTGCATATCAAAGTTCCTGGTATCTTTTCTCGGTCTTTGAATATTTTTCTTACTTATATAATGTATGTAACATCTAGTGAGAAAGTATTGGGATCATGTCAAAAATTTGATGTCGAGATTTTGATTGAAATACACGTTTTGGGGTCCTCTGAATCACCAAAAAAGTGGTTCTCGCAAATTGATGTATGAATGACTGTATGAAGTCTGTATGTCTGTCTGAGTGTGATGTTTTAAGGCAATGATCTAAGAGATTGAAATTTTATATTTAAGTACTCTCCCAGACAGTTAAAATAAGCTTTTGAACAAAATCGGCCAAAAATTTTAGTACTTTAGTGAAGTAGCCTATTTTTTCAGTTTTTTTTTTTTCGAATTTCTCAAAATTTAGTCTAACGATTTTGATTAAAATTTTTAAATTACAAGTAAAAAATAAATTATAAAAAAAGAAAACACTCTCTTAAGGGGTACTTACCACGAGATATCCATAAGCCAGTACTTTTTGGCTTGCTGTAAAGTAGACAACCCCAAATAATGAGTTAATTGATGCAATTTTTTGCTCCATTGGTCTCTTGTTATACCTAACTATAGCCCAAAAATCAATGTGTGATTTGGTTTTTAGGATTGGTCTGTCTCCCAGCAAATAATAAAAACTAAAGAATTTTATATACCTCAATTACTCGAAAATCTATCAAAAAAATTCTTTTTTTTTTTATATTTTGTTGAAATTTTTAAAAATTTGAAGAATTTAGTGATTTTATAATAAATATGGAATATAGTTCCGTGGAATTATTATTATTTAAAATTTCCCACAGGGGAGGGGGGATTATTTTTCTTTCTTTATTTTTATTTTATTTTTTTTAATGAAAATTTTAATTTCTATTTTGAACCAAAAATTACAAGTTTATTAGCTATTAACATCGTTTTTCATCCATATCAAATCTTTTTCTCAATTTTTTTATATTTTATTATT
>JAKCPI010020467.1:0-22557 GCA_023213315.1 Euborellia annulipes | reverse complement strand
GGTACTTGATTTGAATGAAGATAATAGTAATGAATATATTCCCACCTTAAAGTTTACAAGCCCGAAAGATTTAACTGACACTGAAAGTGTTTAATTTCCTCTTCTTTAATTTATAAATTAATAATGTTTAAAAAATTTTAAATGCAACTCTAAAATATATAATTATCTATTAATATAATTTATCTCCTTTTAAATCAAACTACATTTTAATTTTATAACTAAGATTTATAATAAAAATAATATTTTCATATATAGATTATACAAATATTTAAATATTCTTTCACTTCCCAAACAATTTCTCCATATACCATATAATAACTTTTTATAAATGTCTTACAATAATAATGTAAAACGAAATGTTAGGATTATACAATGGAATGCAAGATCCATTAAAGCAAATAGGGAAACACTTGAATATATAATTAAAAAATATGATATAGATATTGTTCTTCTTTGTGAAACATGGCTAAGGCATCAAGATTTCTTTTTCAGGGTCGGGCTTTTCAATATATAGACAGGATCGTCCTGATGGTTATGGTGGCGTCGCTATAATGGTAAAAAATTCCTTTTCACATAAAAAAATAAACTTAAATACTTCTCATATAAATTTTGAAGTGATAGCTATTGAGGTTACAATGCCTAACCATTCTCATATCAATTTCATTTCTGCTTATGCTCCCCCCCCAAACCATTATTACACATGCCAATTGGCAGTTTCTTATTAAGCAAATTGGTAAAAATTATATCATAGGGGGGTGACTTTAATTCACATTCCCCTGCCTGGGGGTGCTCCTATGAGGATAATGGTGGTAGAAATTTGATAGATAATATCGACTCTAGTTCTTTGATAATACTTAATGACGGCAGCCAAACGATGATACCACATCCCATTAGAAGGAGGTCTCCAATCGACCTAACTCTTTGTACTCCTTCAATCGCTCCTTCAGTGTCCTGGTCTGTATTTGATGAGTCGGCTGGCTCCGATCATCTTATTATTAAAATTAATTTAAATCTCCAATACAATACTAGTAGTATTACTAGAATAGACAGAAATAAAATTAATACTAAAAAGATTAATTGGAATAAATATCATGAACTTCTTCTTAATGCTGATCCTATAAATAATTACAGCATTGAGAGCTATAATCAATTTGTATCAAATGTAAAGGTCGCTGCTCACTTGGCATCTCCCACCCCAAGAAGTATTAATAAAAAAGAAGTTAGAGCATCTCCGATATGGTGGGACTCTAATTGTACTGAAGCAATACGACTAAGAAAATCCAAATTTGTCAAATATTCTAAACACATCAATTTCGAAAATTTTATGGAGTATAAAAAAGCAGATGCTGAGGTTAAAAAATTATTAAAATACAAAAAGAGATCAAAATGGAAAATATTCTGCTCCAGTATTAACAAAAATACTCCTAACAATGAAGTTTGGAAACAACTTAAACTTTTTTAAAAATTTAGGAGTCCCAACTTGTCCTAACACTGACTCTATTTTGGAGCCATTTGCTGATTTAATTTCTCCACCTTATGTTGAGTCAAATATTTCTTATTATCCTCAAGAGTCCACCCCCACATTTTCTAACAGTTCCTTTTACATTTAAAGAATTGTCAAACGTTTTGAACTGTAAGAAGGACACAGCCCCTGGACCTGATGGTATAGCTTATTCATTATTAAGGGAACTTCCCACATCATCAAAATGTCAACTATTGGAATTCATAAATTGGTTTCATCTAACAATGTTTTTCCTGATTCTTGGACCACACATAATATAGTTTTGGTTCCAAAACCTAATAAAAATCATTCATTGCCAGAATCGTTTAGACCAATTACTCTTGCTTGCTGTGTTGAAAAGGTCTTCGAAAGCATGGTGAAACAGCGGTTAGACTGGTGGCTGGAATCGAGAAACTTTTTCTCGTCGAGTCAACACGGGTTTCGTAGGGGAAAGAGTAACTATTGATAATTTGTCTATATTAGTTAACGACATTCAATATAGTTTTATGTTAAGAGAAATTACTACAGCTATATTTTTAGACATTAAGGGTAGCCTTTGACTTAAATGTTAATTTAGAGATTCTCGCAATGAGATTAAAGAATCGTAGCAACTTTCCCAATATCTTATCAATAATTTAATATATCTATATCGTTCTAGGCAAATCATTGTCAAAAATAATAATATTCAGCTCGGAAACTAGAAGATTGTCAAAAGGCCTTCCACAAGGCTTGATTCAATCTCCCTACCTGTTTAATGATATACCTCAAGGAAATCGAGTCTACCTCTAACTTCAGATGTCAAAATGCTACAGTTTGCTGGATGACCTCAGTTATTTATACATCATCCCATTCCATAGGGGAAAATATTAATAGATTATCTTCTTCCCTTGACTAATATGTGTAAATGGCTTTCGGATTGTGGATTGGGAATTGAAGCTGCTAAAACCAAAGCAATGATTTCACTAGAAAATATAAAGTTCAAATTCCCAGATCTGTCTCTAAATAACATTATCATTCGAGGTCAGATTATGTCTCATAAATTTTTTGGGAGTCTACCTGGACTCAAAGCTTAATTGGAAAGATCAAACAAATCTATATTATCAATTAGCGAGAGGGAAAATTAATATTCCTCAAGGCTGTAGCTTAAACACTTCAGAGGAGCCGAACCAAATACGATCTCGTTCTACTACCGCTCTTTTATCAGACCTCATTTTAGACTGGATGTGCGTTGTTTGGATAACGCCTCAATTATATTGCTAATAAGTTAAATATACTTCAATATAGATGTTTACACAAGCTTTAGGAGGCATTGAAATCACTTCACAAACGCTCTACTAAGTAGGCAAAAGAGATGCCGTTAAATATCCATGACCCTTTCTTATAGACACTTGGTCCTTAAAAAAATCTCTACTGAGTGATTTTCCTGTTTTGAGTCTATTTATAATATAGAAAAAAATTTTTTATTCCTTTAAAACTTAAGAAAGGAACCTCCCGTGACATTGTTAAGAGTTTTCGCTATTTATAAAATCTCAACCTTATTAAACCAAAATACTCCAATGTTTTTTGTCCATGAATACATTCAACTCCACACAATTAATCTTGCCAAACTTCCTTATTCTAGACTGTCATCACATTTAAATTCCTTACACTTAGATTTTAAGGGAGACATTTCCCCGACTATATATCTATATACAATGATGGTCCAAAAAATCAAGAGAGGTGGGTGGTTTGCAATATGGTGTCCTGCATTAAAATATGAGGGGATATTCAAATTATCCCCTGAGTGCTCTGTGTTTACTGCAGAAAGCCTTGCTATTTTAGAAGGGATTAAATTTTTCAAGAGCTCAGGTTCGACCGGAAACCTAAGAATATGCACGATTCATTGAGTGATACAGGCTTAATAAGGGTCCTCAAAAACAAGAATATTTCATACGTTATCCTCAAAATTATTGAGCAAATAGTATACTTAAAATCTTGTGGCATCATAATATCACTCTTGGGGGATCCCCAGCCATTAATATTATGCATAATGAAAAGTCGATAGACTAGCTCAACTTGCAACCCTGCAGGGAGAAACGGTCACAAACCTAAGACTCTCCATAAATGACGTTAAAAGCTTGATCAAGAGAAGAGCATATTTAGAATGGCAGGAGTACTGGGATTCTAGTAGAAATTTTAAGGGTTCACACCTGCATAATATCATGCCCAAAATTCCATTAAAACCATGGTTCACCGAAGTCAGTTTATTTCGCAAAATTGTGACCCAAGTAACAAGATTAAGGCTGGGCCATGTTATATGTCCCCAATATTTATTTAGAATTAAATTAAGAGAGAATCCCTACTGTGATTGCGACTTCCTTTCGATAGGCGATGCTAACCATATTTATTTATCATGTAAAAAAAACAAATGCACAATAGACAGATTCCTACGGGAGATATCATCCTTTATCCCTCTACCTACTTACTTATCTATAATTTTACAAAATATGTTTGATAACGTTGAAGTTTTTAAAATTGTGATTAGGCATATTGTGACGATAGGTAGTACAAAATAAACTAATACTATATCTTTTATATAAAATAAAACAGAGGTAATGGTTTAAATGCTCAATGAGCAAAACCAATAAAAAAAAAAAAAAAAAAAAAAAAAAAAAATATTTATATAACGTTTAAAGTCTGTCTATATGGCCTAAGATGACGAAAAAAATCTAAAAAAAAAAATGATATTTGAATGAGTACTTTTCATTCGATACCGGCTATCAAGTACTCCATGTGAGAGTAGTATCGAAAGAAAAGTATCGAGGAGTAAAAAAAGTACTAGTATCGAAACAAAAGTATCGATACCAGGAAGTATCGAGTATTTTTTCGTGTCCTACTTATGAGGCACTCACTGTCTCCTCTAAGTATCCACTCAGTCAGTAATGTTGCTATTCCTCAAAGCTCTCCCTGGACTGTTATTTCTTATTTTGGTGTTTTTATTGATGTTTCCATTGAGGAGCAAGTTGTCTCGTTATATTTCTTTCAAATTTTAAATATTTTCCTATTTCTTCTATACAAATCAAATTGCTCCCCTCGAGTATTCGTACTTTAATGATGTACTTTTTTTTAGTTTTTTACAATTTTATCAATATGAAAAAAAGACCGAGCTCCGGCTCGGTCACCCCGGAACTAAAATTTTAAATGACATTAAATCTGATTTTTTTTTTTACTTTCTCTTATCTATGTATATATGTAATATATATATAGGCCGGTCAAATTTAAATGTAAAATATTGTCTAACTTTGACCGCCCGTATCTCGGTTAATATTTGATCTACAAATTCGTCTCATATATCAAATTTTAGCAAATTTAATGCTCTACAACTTTGCATTGGACTATGGTGAACAGAATATACTTAGTATACAAGATATAATGGAAAAACTGAAATGTATAATTGTATTTATCTCGGTATTTGGTCTACAAAATCCTACAAATAATCTAAAAATAAGAATAATAGGGTCAAAATATTGGATTGAAATTTTAAAATAGGATTACGTCAAAATAATCTATTACTTTCTCGTACCCTATATATGAAATATATAGAGAGAGAAAGTATTGCGATCATGTCAAAAATTCGATGTCGAGATTTTGATGGATATATACGTTTTGAGGTCCCCTGAATCCAAAAAAGTGGTTTTCACGACATGGTCTGTCTGTCTGTGTGTGGGTGGGTGGGTGTGTGGGTGGGTGGGTGGGTGGGTGTGTGTGTCTGTGTTCAATTTTAAGCATGAAGGAATTGAGCTATGAGGCTGAAATTTTATATTTAAGTTAAACACCCCCCGGGACCGGAAAAATAAGCTTTTAATCAAAATCGGCCAAAGAGTACTAGTACTGATGTACTTTTTCAGTTTTTTTCGATTTTCTCAAAATTTGCTCCAACGATTTTTTTTAAAATTCAAAAATCAATTATTTTTTAGATGCTCTTTAAAATGTATATTCTCGTTTTGCCCTCAAAATTGTTTGAAGCACACTTTACTCTTGTGCTTCATAGGAAAGATAGGAGAAATGGTTGCCATGGTAACAAAATATAAATATTTTCCCATACTTATAAATTTTACATCTGAATTCATATGTTCCGTACTGTCGGGAACTAAATATATGTCGACACAAAAAATCTGGTGTGACAAGCACAGTACACAACTTTCGATTACCGAAGGTAAGAGAAAGTTGTATGCTGAGCGCCAGTCACACCAGATTTTTTATTTTTTTTTTAAAGAGGGCAGCAAGCAGCAGAGCAGCAGCAAGCATATCATTAAAATTCTTTAAATAATAAATATCCGATTATAATATGAGAGCCGATCGATTTTGTATCCACATCGGATGGTAAAGGTGCCATGTCATCATCATCGAAGCCGGAGCCGGAGCTGGAGCTGGAAAGGAGATGATCAGCTATCTATCGACGTATCTTCTGTATCTATCTAATCCTCTCAATCACAGAGCAGGCATTCTCCTCCTCCTCCTTTCTTCTAATCACTTCCTCTTTTATAGAGGCAAATCCCATGGTGCATGCAATTGATTGATATTTTCACAATTTTTTTTTTCGCATCTAAAATAATTTTAGTTATGAATTTTAATCACAACCATTAAACCAAATTTAGAAGAAAAAAATCTGGTGTGACTGGCGCACAGCACACAACTTTCTCTTACCTTCGGTAATCGAAAGTTGTGTTCTGTGCTTGTCACACCAGATTTTTTGTGTCGACATGTATTTAGTTTCCGACAGTAGGGTACATTCGATTTTAAAGATGTAAAATTTATAAGTATGGCAAAATGTTTATATTTTGTTACCATGGCAACCATTTCTCCTATCTTTTCTATGGATAACAAGAGTAAAGTGGTCTTCAGAAGATTTCAATCCCAAAATGAGAATATACATTTTAAAGAGCAACTAAAAAATAGTTGATATATGAATTTTAAAAAAAATCGTTGGAGTAAATTTTGAGAAAATCGAAAAAAACTGAAAAAGTGCTTCAGTAAAGTACTAGTAGTCTTTGGTCGATTTTGTTCAAAAGCTTCGTGTCACGTCCCATGGGGGTGTCTAACTTAAATATAAAATTTCAACCTCCTAGCTCTTTTCGTTCTTGAGATTTTTTGTTCACAGACACACAGACAGACAGACAGACCATGTCGCGAAAACCACTTTTTAGATTCAGGGGACCTCAAAACGTGAAGATCCATCAAAATCTCGACATCGAATTTTTGACATGAATCCAATACTTTCTCTCTATATATATAAGGTAAGAGAAAGTAAAAAAATCACAAAAAGTATACTAGTAAAGTACTAGCCGCTTCGTCCGCCTTCGGTGGGTTTCGCATCTAGCCCGTGGCTGCGGCGCACAGTGGGGCAAACGCGGAAATAAATCAAAAATCTGCTTCTGGAGTTAATTTAAATGTTATGGTTTTTTTTATTCCTTGAATAATCAAAGAATGAAAACCTATTCGCTTCATCCATGGAAAGAATTTTCTGTAACTGATATGATCAAATTTACATGGTGTAAAATTATTGCATTTTTGTTTTCAATTTAACTTTCAGCCCGCTGCAGCATGTTTGATTGAAAAGTATGTGTGCACTAATCTGTGCATAATATTGAAGCATCATTTTAGCCGTCGCCGAAACAAATAAATCGCCGAAACCTTAACACAATGAAGAGTAAATTTGAAGCATGTGTACTGAACTGCTTTATCTTGCTTTAAGTTTGCATTCATTGATCTAGAATCATGATATATCAAAGAATATTTTCATTTGCCTATTCCTGCCTATTAGGAAGGTATTGTCATTTATGTAAAATTTTCGCCTAAGAGTTCAATTGAAGATATGAGTGCAAGAGGTCGATAATGACCACTTTTGGTGAAATTGAGTTTTTTACATAAACATGTGGTCACTTCTGTCCTAGGGTTGGTCAAATCGATTTCGATTTTAATCGAAAATCGATTTTCAGCTTTGATTTTCGATTAAAATCGAAATCGATTCAGTGTTTTGAAAAAATCGAAAAAATCGATTTTTGACGGCCGATTTTCGATTTTCGATTTTACAAGAAAGTGATTTTAGCGACATGATCTGTCCGTCTGTGTTCAATTTTAAGCTTGAAGGATTTGAGCTATGAGGTTGGAATTTAAGTTGGGGCACCCCCTGGAGCGAGAAAATAAGCGGTTAATTAAAATTGGCCAAAAAGTACTAGTACTTTACTGAGGTAGTTTTTCAGGTTTTTTTGATTTTCTTAAAAATAGCCTCAACGATTTTGATTAAAATTCAAAAATCAATTATTTTTCAGATGTTCTTTAAAATGTATATTCTCATTTTGACGTACACTTTACTCTTGTATTTCATAGGAAAGATAGGAGAATTTGTTGCAATGGTAACAAAATATAAATATTTCCCCATGTTTATAAATTTTAATCTTGAATTCAGCCCTCGGGGCTTGGTGTAGTGGTTAGCATGCTAACCTCGTATACCAAAAGTCGCGGATTCGGACCCCAGGCAGTCCGATGATTTATTTAAGCCATTTGGATACCAAATGGCTTAAATAAGAATGCCTGGACCCCTAATATGTGTGTATTATCAATAACGGATATCGTATATCGTAAAAGTCTTAAATGGCCTAAGTTGCCGAGAAGACTGTGTGAATGTATGTGTGAATGAGAAAAAAAGGGTGTTTTAGAAAAAAAATCTTGAATTCAAATGTACCTTAAGCTTACTGTCGGAACCTAAATATATGTCCACACAAAAAATATGATGTGACAAGCACAGAACACAACTTTCGCTTACTGAAGATAAGAGAAAGTTGTGCTGTGCGACGAGTCCCACCAGATTTTTTAAGAAATATAGAAGTTGATGTTTGAATCTCTTGGTTTGTTAAAACTTACGTTATAACGTTAAAACTTAAGTTATAAAGACTAAATATGTTATACCATATACAATGTGTTGATCTTTAAAGAAGTTATAAAGACTGAATAAATTGATTTGGGCATCAGTAATGCAACGTTCTATTTTTCTTGTTCCACAAACCGCTTGGAAATCGTAAGCAGAACCTTAAAATCAACTTATGGGCATAGTGAAAGATTTGTTGTAAAAAAATCGAAAATCGATTAAAATCGATTTTTTTAAGGAAAAAATCGATTTTTTTAAAAATCGATTATTTGGTTTCGATTTTAAAAATCGAAAATCGAAAATCGATTCAGCCTCCGAATCTACCAACCCTATTCTGTCCTCTATCGATCAGTGAAGGTACTTTTAATAAATAGTACATATTAGTACATAGTGCAGAGGCTTCAGATTTATTAATTTAATATTAACTGTTATAATTATTTTATATTTATTATATTATTTATTATGTAGGCTACCAGCTTATGTATTTTTTTAAATAAAAACATGTTTTTAACCAAATCTCAATGTTTTGATAATCCTATAAATCTCAGTACCGTGGAGCTAATAGTCTCTGCAATAATGATGGGTGATTACCCTATGCATTTTTTCATACTGAATCGATTGAGACCAACAGCAATTCGATAGGATCATCCGTTAAAAAGATATTGAATTTTTTTTTCCGCCTTTTGGCCATTTTGCCCCACTGTGCGGCGGTCCCTCGCCTTTTACTTTCTCTTACCTCTATATATATGTTAATATATAAAGAGAGAAAGTATTGGATTCATGTCAAAAATTCAATGTCGAGATTTTGATGGATATACACGTTTTGAGGTCCCTGAATCCAAAAAAGTGATTTTCGCGATATGGTCTGTCTGTGTGTGTGTGTGTGTGTTCAATTTTAAGCATGAAGGAATTGAGCTAGGAGGTTGAAATTTTATATTTAAGTTTTGTACCCTCCTGGACCGTGAAAATAAGCTTTTAATCAAAATCGGCCAAAGAGTACTTTACTGATGTACTTTTTCAGTTTTTTTTTTATTTTCTCAAAATTCGCTCTAACGATTTTTTTTTAAATTCATAAATCAATTATTTTTTAAATGCTCTTTAAAATGTATATTCTCATTTTGTCATTGAAATCTTCCACCTATAACGCTCAATGCATTAGGATTTAGGATTTGCGTCTATGGGATTACTAACAAATATTATATAAGGGGATCTATCTTTTTCTATGTTTACTAACTGAACGTTAATGTTTAAGGTTATACGCAATTCTTATTAGTAGAGACCGGATTTTAAGCAAAATGCTTATTGCTGAATTTTATAAGCAACCATTACATATTTAATTTCTATACGAATTAGGAAAAACTAAGTGCATTGAGATTGCATTTTTTATGCTCTTTTTGCTTTTTTTGAGTTTTCATGCTTTTTTTCCCTTTCGTGCTTATTTGAACTTATTTTACGAATATTTATAATTTTTTTGTTTTTTTATTAAAAAACACACTTTTTTTCCATTCACACACGCATAGACCAAGGACGTATATAAGGGAGAGGGGGGCGGCCCCCCCAAAAAAAAAATTTTCCAAAAACCCCGCAGGGTGAAAAAATTTGGTTCCGGCAAAAACAAAATTTTTCGCAGGGCGGGGCGGAATAAATTTAGTTTCTTTAAAAAAAATTTGTATACGCCATTGGTATGAGTAAAAATTGCTTATGAGATGCTTTTTTTAAACTTTTATGCTTATTTAACAACTTTTTATTCAAGTTTTTTATGCTTTTTTAAGCACTTTTTTCCGTTTTTTTATGCTTTTTTTCCGGTCTCTAGTCATTAAACAAATTATAGCTCGATGTCCCAATAATCTCTTATGAATTTAATTCATTTAAAAAAATCTGGTGTGACTGGCGCACAGCGCACAACTTTCTCTTACCTTCGGTTATCGAAAGTTGTGTACTGTGCTTGTCACATCAGATTTTTTGTGTCGACATGTATTTAGTTCCCGGCAGTAGGGAATATTTGAATTCAGATGTAAAATTTATAAGTATGGGAAAATATTTATATTTTGTTACCATGGCAACCATTTCTCCTATCTTTCCTATGAAGCACAAGAGTAAAGTGTGCTTCAAACAATTTTGAGGGGAAAACGAGAATATACATTTGAAAGATCATATAAAAAATAATTGATTTTTGAATTTTAATCAAAATCGTTAGAGCGAATTTTGAGAAAATCGAAAAAAACTGAAAAAGGACATCAGTAAAGTACTAGTACTCTTTGGCCGATTTTGATTAAAAGCTTATTTTTCCGGTCCCGGGGGGTGTTTAACTTAAATATAAAATTTCAGCCTCATAGCTCAATTCCTTCATGCTTAAAATTGAACACACACCCACAAATCCACACACCCACACACACACACACACACACCCCACAGACAGACCATTTCGCGAAAACCACTTTTTTGGATTCAGGGGACCTCAAAACGTGAAGATCCATCAAAATCTCGACATCGAATTTTTGACATGAATCCAATACTTTCTCTCTATATATATATTACATATATACATTGGTAAGAGAAAGTAAAAAACCGGATTAAAAAAATTCCTTATAATAGTCTAGTTTTTTTAGAAGTACGTTTAGACGTCGCTCTCCTGAACTCACTTAAGAATTAGATGGCCGTTTCGGTCATAGATAGTGTGAGATAGGTTAGTTTTTAGGAACAAGACGAAAGAAACAGTTTACAGAGTAAGTCAAAGAAATTTTCATTACGTAGCATCAATGATGTAAACTAATCCATGAATTTTTCTTTTGTTTTAGATGGTTGGGTGGCAGTGGGGGCTGAGATCACCGAGATTATTCAGGGTATGACCCTTACGTAAGGGATTTTAAATGCAAGTTGAGTGGGAGGCCATCACTCCCGCTTTATTTAAACCCACGCTACGCCACTGGTATTCCAATAAAAATTGGGTTGATGGTTTTTCTTAATCAATCATTTCGTTGAAATATCAATTACCTTTCAAGTGTTATGAGAAAGTATAAATAACTCTCTTTTTTTCTTCCTCTCTTCTCTCTCTATAATGAATCATACTGAGTTTTTTTTTTCTTTCACCGTTTTATGTAAATTTTCGGAAATTGTTTTTTTTTTTTTTTTTTACTATAATCATTTAAATGCTCTATTTATACCTCAAATAAATGAGGAAATGGTATAAATTTAGTTTTTTCTGAGTTTTAGTTAAATTTAACATAGAGTGGAGGTGTTTGTCAGAATTCTTTATTGCCAATAACAAAAAAAAAACTTTTTTTTTTTAAATCGTTCACCGCAACTGCAATATGTAAAATGCTTATGTCCAGGGGTGTCCAAACCCGGCTGTCTGTCTCTGGGTGTGTCTGTGAGCAAAATATCTCAAAAACCAAAAGAGCTATGAGATTGGAATTTTATATTTAAGTTAGGGACTCCCCTGGCACGTGACACGAAGCTTTGGAAGAAAAGAGTACTAGTACTTTACTGATATAGTTTTTCAGTTTTTTCGATTTTCTCAAAATTCGCTAGAACGATTTTTTTTTTTTAATTCATAAATCAACTATTTTTTAGATGCTCTTTAAAATGTATATTCTCATTTTGCCGTTGAAATCTTCTGAAGACCACTTTACTCTTGTTCTTAATATATGTTGATCCAAAAATCTGGAGTGACAAGAACAGAACACAACTTTCAATTAACGAAGATAGGAGAAAGTTGTGTTCTGTGCTTGTAACACTAGGTTTTTAAGATTTTATTATCCATATAGTTTTCGAGATATTTGCAAAAAACCATTTTCCCGCAACTTTACCGTCTTATTCCCGCCAAAGGCCCCGGTACTGAAAGTGCTGACTCTAGAGTATCTTTCCATCACTAAAATGCAATTTATTCTGAAAATATTAGCCTTCAGAAAACTCTTGCCCATTTTTGCCTCCAGCTCTCCGACTATAACACATGTATAATCAATCTGGTGTGACGTCGCATCATATTTTTAGTGTCGAAATATATTTAGTTTTCGATAGTAGGCCTATGGTATATTTGAATTCAAGATGTAAAATTTATAAGTTTGGAAAAATATTCATCTTTTGTTACCATGGCAACCATTTCTCCTATCTTTCCTATGAAGTACTTGAAGAAAGTGGTTTTCAGAAGATTTCAATGGCAAAATGAGAATATACATTTTAAAGAGCATCTAAAAAATAATTGATTTTTGAATTTTAATCAAAATCATTGAAGCGAATTTTGAGAAAATCGAAAAAAATTGAAAAAATACATCAGTAAAGTTCGAGTATATATTTAATATATATATTTAAGCCATTTGGATATCAGATGGCTTAAATAGAAATGCCTGAACCCCAAATTGATTTATTAATTACAACGGATATCGTAAAAGTCTTAAATGGCCTAAGTTGCCGAAAAGACCGTATGAATGTGTGTGTGAGTGTGTGTGTGAATGAGAAAAAAAAAAAAAAAAAAAACTGTTATAATTATTTTATATTTTACAATTATATATTTATTATATTATTTATTATGTAGGCTACCTGCTTATGTATTTTTTACTTTCTCTTACCTATGTATATATGTATATATATATATAGAGAGAAAGTATTGGATTCATGTCAAAAATTCGATGTCGAGATTTTGATGGATATACACGTTTTGAGGTCCCCTGAATCCAAAAAAGTGGTTTTCGCGACATGGTCTGTCTGTCTGTCTGTCTGTCTGTCTGTCTGTGTGCTGTGAACAAAATATCTCAAGAACAAAAAGAGCTAGGAAGTTGAAATTTTATATTTAAGTTAGGCACCCCCATGGTACGTGACACGAAGCTTTTGAACAAAATCGACCAAAGAGTACTAGTACTTTACTGATGCACTTTTTCAGTTTTTTTCGATTTTCTCAAAATTCGCTTCAATGATTTTGATTAAAATTCAAAAATCAATTATTTTTTAGATTCACTTTAAAATGTATATTCTCATTTTGCCATTGAAATCTTCTGAAGGCCATTTTACTCTTGTACTTCATATGAAAGATAGGAGAAATGGTTGCCATGGTATCAAAATATAAATATTTTCCTATACTTATAAATTTTACATCTTGAATTCAATCGTACCCTATGGTCGGAAACTAAATACATGTCGACACAAAAAATCTGGTGTGACAAGCACAGAACACAACTTTCGATTACCGAAGGTAAGAGAAAGTTGTGTGCTGTGCGCCAGTCACATCAGATTTTTTTTAATAAAAACATGTTTTTAATCAAATCTCAATGTTTTTATAATCCTATAAATCTCAGTACCGTGGAGCTAATAGTCTCTGCAATAATGATGGGTGATTACCCTATGCATTTTTACTTTCTCTTAGCCTATATATGAAATATATAGGAGAGAAAGTATTGCGATCATGTCAAAAATTCGATGTCGAGATTTTGATGGATATACATGTTTTGAGGTCCCCTGAGTCCAAAAAAGTGGGTCCCGCAAATTGGTCTGTGTGTATGTATGTGTGTGTGTGTGTGTGTGCGTGCGTGTGTGCGTGTGTCTGTATGTGTGGACAGATTTTTAGCATGAAGGAATTGAGCTACCGGATTGAAATTTTATATTTAACTTAGGTACCTTCCCACACGCTCAAAATAAGCTTTTGAACAAAATCGGCCAAAAAGTACTAGTACTTTACTGATGTACTTTTTCAGTTTTTTTCGATTTTCTCAAAATTCCCTCCAAGGATTTTTTTTAAAATTCAAAAATCAATTATTTTTAGATGCTCTTTAAAATGTATATTCTCATTTTGCCGTTGAAATCTTCTGAAGACCACTTTACTCTTGTTCTTCATAGGAAAGATAGAAATGGTTGCCATGGTAACGGAATTTAAATCTTTTTCTTTTTATTAGATTAAAAATCAATTATTATTTAAATTCCCATTTTTTTAAAATTTATTTGTGTCTTTAATTGTTTCAAAGAAAACATATATGTCTCTCTCTCACTTGCAAACATTATCGTCTGTCTCTACTCTTTTTAAATTCCCTTTCCACCTTATCTTCGCATTTGGCCCAATGTTAATTTCCTATAGGGATTTGTATGTTAATTTCGATTCAAAAGGGGGTCCCCTTTAGAACTTTTTAGGCATTTAAAATTTTTTTTTCCAATTCTTATGAAATTTTGTATTTATTTACGATTCTATATTGTGTATAAAATGTCCAAATATGAGATTAAAATTTTGAAAAATAACCATAGTTTATTTGAAGCAGTCAACATTTAAAATCAAAGTTTGAAACTAAGGTGCTATCGGAAACTAAATATATCTCGACACAAAAAATCTGGTGTGACCAGCACAGTGCGCAACTTTCTCTTACCGAAGGGTAAGAGAAAGTTGTGTGCTGTGCGCCAGTCACACCAGATTTTTTTCATACTGAATCGATTGAGACCAACAGCAATTCGATAGGATCATCCGTTAAAAAGATATTGAATTTTTTCCGCCTTTTGGCCATTTTGCCCCACTGTGCGGCGGTCCTCGCCTTACTTTCTCTTACCTCTATATATATGTTAATATATAAAGAGAGAAAGTATTGGATTCATGTCAAAAATTCAATGTCGAGATTTTGATGGATATACACGTTTTGAGGTCCCCCCGAGTCCAAAAAGTGATTTTCGCGATATGGTCTGTCTGTGTGTGTGTGTGTGTGTTCAATTTTAAGCATGAAGGAATTGAGCTAGGAGGTTGAAATTTTTTATTTAAGTTTTATACCCTCCTGGACCGTGAAAATAAGCTTTTAATCAAAATCGGCCAAAGAGTACTTTACTGATGTACTTTTTCAGTTTTTTTTTTTATTTTCTCAAAATTCGCTCTAACGATTTTTTTTTAAATTCAT
The DNA here is from genome assembly GCA_023213315.1 of Euborellia annulipes. Taxonomy (NCBI): domain Eukaryota; kingdom Metazoa; phylum Arthropoda; class Insecta; order Dermaptera; family Anisolabididae; genus Euborellia; species Euborellia annulipes. The sequence goes on along the minus strand of JAKCPI010020467.1, from coordinate 7,286 downwards.
AAATCAATTATTTTTTAAATGCTCTTTAAAATGTATATTCTCATTTTGTCATTGAAATCTTCCACCTATAACGCTCAATGCATTAGAATTTAGGATTTGCGTCTATGGGATTACTAACAAATATTATATAAGAGGATCAATTAGAAAATCTCTACGCTCACAAATTGTTTTATTTATATAGGGGTTCAGGCCTTCTGGGTCGGGGTTCTCTAACGTTCTCTTGAATTGACATTAATTGCAAATTGATTCCTCAATCCTGGCATAGGGTGTTGTTGTTCTTTCCATATTTAGTTAGGCAGGCCTCCCAGGAGAGGATTCAATTCGCTCTTGACTGATATTCCAGAGGACTAGGTGAATTCCTCTATCGCCTTTCGCGCATTTGAGAGGAAGTGTTTTTCTCTTTCGCAGAGGCCTTGTTGTTCAGTGCTGAGTTCTGGGCCTTGGTTATTTCACGACAGAGTGATTTAATGTTCAAGATGTTAGGAGTTCGTATAGGATGTTGTTAGCTTTTAGAGTTCTAAAAGATATAAAATTCTATTGGCAATCGAAAGAAATATTATTTACGTATTTCAGAAGCTATCTTTATTAAGGGGACTCGGGAGTGAAGGTGTTACGCATGTTTTTCCCGATAAGAGGGCGTAGTGTGTCATAAAAAAGTATACCCAAAAAATAAATAATTCAAAAATTTGCCAAGAGATGGCAGAATGGTAGCTAATAATATTTAATGCATTTGGTGGATTTTCATTGATCTTTAAATAATAAATACTTTATAAATGTTATTATATATTAGCATAAAAATATGTAAATATAGGCCAGATATAGGCTAATAGGGGATCGGCTGTTAGACTAGCCTGCCATCTATTGCAAGAATGCTGAATTAATTTGACATTTGATTTTTTTAAATAAATCATCTAAGCTTCTATATATATATAATTCACTAATGTCCGTCTGTCTGTCTGTCTGTCACGCTCTATTTAGGCAACTTCCCGTTGGAATTTTGAAATGAAATTTTTTTTGTATAAAGAGGACCTTCTCGCGATTACAGGAAAATTATTTTCATCCCGAAATTCCCATAACTTTTTGAGTTATTAATTTTTAAAGTTACGATTTCTCCCATAGGAAATGTATAGAGAAATATTTATGTATTCTTTTCATTTGTGTATTCCATGAATGTAAACAAATCCTCAAGCAGGCACTGGATTGGAATAGTAGTAATAATTTTTTTTCATTAGTAAGAAGCAAAGGCGAGGGTCCGCCGCAGGCGCGCCCGAGCCAGATGGCGGGGTCCAGGGGCGAAGCCCCTGTCTATAGATGCAAAGACGGGCGCCACGGGTTCTCATAATTAAGAAAAGGCGAGGGTCCGCCGCAGGTGGGCCCGAGCCAGGTGGAGGGGGGTCCAGGGGGGCGAAGCCCCCGGCTAAACGCGAAGCCGAAGGCGGGCGACGCGGCTAGTATTTTAAAAATTTCTTAATTAATATGTGAATAATAATAACAATAAATTCATTTTTAAATTTAAAAAAAATTAAAGATTATTGGGACAGATTGTTTTTTTGTATTTGCTTGATAACAAAAAATTAATTAAGATAATTTTTTAATAAGTCATTAAACAAATTATATCTCGATGTCCCAATAATCTCTTATGAATTTAATTCATTAAAAAAAAACCGCATTGAAAAATTCCTTATAATAGTCTAGTTTTTTTTTTTAAAGTTCGTTTAGACGTCGCTCCTGAACCCCTTAAGAATTAGATGGCCGTTTCGGTCATAGATAGTGTGAGATAGGTTAGTTTTTAGGAACAAGACGAAAGAAACAGTTTACAGAGTAAGTCAAAGAAATTTTCATTACGTAGCATCAATGATGTAAACTAATCCATGAATTTTTCTTTTGTTTTAGATGGTTGGGTGGCAGTGGGGGCTGAGATCACCGAGATTATTCAGGGTATGACCCTTACGTAAGGGATTTTAAATGCAAGTTGAGTGGGAGGCCATCACTCCCGCTTTATTTAAACCCACGCTACGCCACTGGTATTCCAATAAAAATTGGGTTGATGGTTTTTCTTAATCAATCATTTCGTTGAAATATCATTTACTTTTCAAGTGTTATGAGAAAGTATAAATAACTCTCTTTTTTTCTTACTCTCTTCTCTCTCTATAATGAATCATACTGAGTTTTTTTTTTCTTTCACCGTTTTATGTAAATTTTCGGAAATTGTTTTTTTTTTTTTTTACTATAATCATTTAAATGCTCTATTTATACCTCAAATAAATGAGGAAATGGTATAAATTTAGTTTTGTCTGAGTTTTAGTTAAATTTAACATAGAGTGGAGGTGTTTGTCAGAATTCTTTATTGCCAATAACAAAAAAAAAAACTTTTTTTTTTTAAATCGTTCACCGGAACTGCAATATGTAAAATGCTTATGTCCAGGGGGTGTCCAAACCCGGCTGTCTGTCTCTGGGTGTGTCTGTGAGCAAAATATCTCAAAAACCAAAAGAGCTATGAGATTGGAATTTTATATTTAAGTTAGGGACTCCCCTGGCACGTGACACGAAGCTTTGGAAGAAAAGAGTACTAGTACTTTACTGATATAGTTTTTTCAGTTTTTTCGAATTTTCTCAAAATTCGCTAGAACGATTTTTTTTTTTTAATTCATAAATCAACTATTTTTTAGAAGCTCTTTAAAATGTATATTCTCATTTTGCCGTTGAAATCTTCTGAAGACCACTTTACTCTTGTTCTTAATATATGTTGATCCAAAAAATCTGGAGTGACAAGAACAGAACACAACTTTCAATTAACGAAGATAAGATAAAGCTGTGTTCTGTGCTTGTAACACTAGATTTTTAAGATTTTATTATCCATATAGTTTTCGAGATATTTGCAAAAAACCATTTTCCCGCAACTTTACCGTCTTATTCCCGCCAAAGGCCCCGGTACTGAAAGTGCTGACTCTAGAGTATCTTTCCATCACTAAAATGCAATTTATTCTGAAAATATTAGCCTTCAGAAAAGTCTTGCCCATTTTTGCCTCCAGCTCTCCGACTATAACACATGTATAATCAATCTGGTGTGACCGCATCATATTTTTAGTGTCGACAGGCATTTAGTTTCCGATAGTATGATATATTTGAATTCAAGATGTAAAATTTATAAGTATGGGAAAATATTCATCTTTTGTTACCATGGCAACCATTTCTCCTATCTTTCCTATGAAGTACTTGAAGAAAGTGGTTTTCAGAAGATTTCAATGGCAAAATGAGAATATACATTTTAAAGAGCATCTAAAAAATAATTGATTTTTGAATTTTAATCAAAATCTTTGCAGCGAATTTTGAGAAAATCGTAAAAAAACTGAAAAAATACATCAGTAAAGTACTAGTACTCTTTGGCCGATTTTGTTTGAAAGCTTCGTGTCACGTCCCATGGGGGTGCCTAACTTAAATATAAAATTTCAACCTCCTAGCTCTTTTCGTTCTTGAGATATTTTGTTCACAGACACACAGATAGACACACAGACAGACCATGTAGCGAAAACCACTTTTTTGGATTCATGGGATCTCAAAACGTGTATATCCGTCAAAATCCCGACATCGAATTTTTGACATGAATCCAATACTTTCTCTCTCTATATATTAGCATATATATAGAGGTAAGAGAAAGTAAAATGAAATTATTTCTCTCTTTTTAGTTCAATTTTTAAATAAAAGCATAAAATTGTTTTTGTTATATTTTTTTTAAGCTTAAGACAAAGTTTTCTTCGGAATCAGCATAATTAGGCTTGTTGGAATTTGTTGTTGCTGCATACTGTATCTTTTATCAATGTAATCAGCATTATTTCAATTGCTTCTCTTTGCATTGTAATTATTGTATACTGCATTCATTATTCTAACTGCAAAATCACTCATTTTACTAATTTGCTGAAGTCAAGGATTATAGTAATGATCAAAACCAAAGTTTTATTATTAAGGGCGTTCAGGAGCGACGTCTAAACGTCGTACTTTAAAAAAACTAGACTATTATAAGGAATTTTTCAATGCGGTTTTTTTTTAAATGAATTAAATTCATAAGAGATTATTGGGACATCGAGCTATAATTTGTTTAATGACTTATTAAAAAATTATCGTAATTAATTTTTTTGTTATCAAGCAAATACAAAAAAACAATCTGTCCCAATAATCTTTAATTTTTTTTAAATTTAAAAATGAATTTATTGTTATTATTAATCACATATTAATTAAGAAATTTTTAAAATAAGCTTAGATGATTTATTTAAAAATCAACTGTCAAATTAGTTCAGCATTCTTGCAATAGATGGCAGGCTAGTCTAATAGCTGATCCCCTTTTGGCCTATATTTATATATTTTTATGCTTTTATAAAAGATACATAACATATAATAACATTTATAAAGTATTTATTGTTAAAAGATCAATGAAAATCAACCAAATGCATTAAATATTATTAGCTACCATTCTGACATCTCTTGGCAATTTTTCGAATTACTTGATTTTTGGGCATACTTTTTATGACACACTACGCCATCTTATCGGGTAAAAACATGCGTAACCACTTCGCTCCCGAGTCCCCTTAATAAAGATAGCTTCTGAAATACGGAAATAATATTTCTTTTGATTGGAGAAAGGGCAGGTTCAGCCAAATAAAAAGCCTTTATATGCTTCTCGACTCCGGAGACGTTTCGAGACAAATTTAATATCTCATCATCAGTCCGACTAAAAATGTACATACAAGAGTAATTAATTTTCGATATATAATAGAAGTTATAAAAAGACACATTGTGGCGAAAAAATATTACATCGAAATGTTGCATAAAGGTGGTCATTAATTATACAGTACATGTACATGTGAATTTATTATAATGAAAACGTCTCGAAGTGCACATGACATAAAAAATTTCTCAATATACTCAAACCCGAAATGTCTTTCATTTATATATAATTCTTATTCAAATAAAATTTTATTTCGGGACCATCGAAAGCAGGGCCGGATCTAGAGGGGGGCAGTGGGTGCGTATGCCCCGGGCGGCAGATATCAGGGGGCGGCAATTAAAGAAAGATTTACTAAAAAAAAAGGTAAAATGATGATGAATTTTGTATAGAAAATTTTAAGGAGGGGGCGGCAAATTAAATTTTGCCCCCCTTAAAAAATCTCCTAGTTCCGGCCCTGATCGAAAGGTTAATCCCTAGGTCAAGGCGTTTTAAAAACAAAGTGGAATTAGATATAATTTTCTTATTACAAATAAATTATAAAATATTTAAAGTTTTGACATTTCGGTAATTAATTTTTTGATTTTTTGAACAAAGGGCTCTAGCTCACAACTCACTGCGCATAGTTGGTAAAAAATTTTAATTCATTTTAAGATATTATTTTTCATTTTTTTATTTTTATTTTTATCGCACGCTTGCCCCTGAGGTGAGAATGGCATCATAAACACAACCCAGGCTATCACAGTCAGTGTGGAAATTGATGGCTTTTTGCCCAAACACCTTTATATAGCATTTTTCGAGCGTTAGGCGTTTGTCAGTGTTATTCTCTTTGGCGATCATCAGTGGATTATCAAAATCAAATGAATGATCACACTCCAAACTGTGAAACGCCAACGCTGTTGATCGTTTTTTAGTTTTTATGGTGTATTGGTGTTCTCCCCGACGGATGGAAAATTTGCGGCCCGTCTGCCCCACGTAGTAGGAACCTGGATGTGGGCAATCCAAACACTTGAACGCATACACAACACCTGTTTGATTATCGAGACTGATTTTATCTTTTGTGTTGTACAGGCGCATCAACGTGTTATTGGATTTCGGAGCCAAAGAGATGTTAAAATCTTTGAATATTTTTTTAGTATTTTCTGTAACTCCTGGAATGTAAGAAACAGAATAAAATGTCGGGGGTGGTTGGTCACTAGGTTTTGCATTAGTTTGTTGTGCTCTGTTTTTAAATTGTGAAACAATTTTATTTAATAGTGACAAGGGGTAGCCATTTTCTTTCGCCATGTTAAAAAAGATGTTTAGGTTTTCATTAATGAAAATTTTGTCACACAGGGTGAAGATTCGTTTGACAAAATAATTCAGGGTATTGATTTTATAAGTGAAGGGCACACTGGAGGCGTAGTTGGTCAATCTATTACTGGTGGTGGGTTTTTTGTAAATATTAAATATTAGCGAGCCGTCCTCTCTCTTAATAATAGCCAGTTCTAAAAAATTAATTCTGTTATTTGCTTCTGTCTCATGAGTGAATTGGATTCTGGGGTGGAAGGAATTAAATTTATTTATAATGTCATTCAACTCATCTGTTTTGACACAGGATAGGCTGTCATCTACATATTGCAGATAGAAGAGCAAATTTAATGGCTTCACGTGCGATTCATAAAATACTTTGGTCACCAAGTCAGCCGCAATGGGACTCAAAGATCCACCCATTGGAAGGCCTTGACGTTGAACATAATTCTGGTTATTAAAAGTGAAATAGTTCGAAGACAAACACAGATCTAGAGCCTCTTTGAAAGATGGGAGAGAGAAAGAGGTGTAATTTTTTATATATGGCCAATATTTGTCTACACTTTCCATAATAAGTTCCAATGGAATTGAAGTGAACAAATTTTTTATGTCAAAACTTACTAAGACATGTCCCTCTGGAATCTTGATGTCTTTTAATCTGTTTAGAGTATCTATAGAATTTGTGACTCTAAATTCGTCATCACTAATTGAATGTTTTAAAATATGGCTAAGATATTTAGACAATTTGGTGTTTGGGTAATTGATTGTGGAGATTACGGGTCTATAGGGGTGGTTGGGGTAATCCCCTTTATGCACTTTGACTAACCCATACATCCTGGCATTATGAGAATTTTTACAAGTCAAGGATTTTGCAGTGAATTTGTCAAACACATTGTCCTGCTGACATTTTTTAATAAAGTTATTAATTCTATTTTCATATTTTTTGATAGGGTCATAAGAGATGGATTCATACGTACTTGTATCTGACAAAAGGTCGTTCATATTTTTCAAATATGACTCTTTTGTTGTGACTACTGAAATTTTGGACTTGTCCGATTGTAAGAACATTATTTCCGGGTTGTTTTCTTAGAAAGGCGAATGTCTTGTTCACCTCACTTAACATGGAATTTGAAACTCGGCTATGTTTTTGTCTATATTTATAATTTAAAAGAATATTGGCCACTTTGTCTCTGAGGATAGATCTATGTGTGTCCTCAATCTTAGAATTTTCCAAAAACATATTCTATGTCGCTTATATATTTAATAATGTTGTCCA
>JAKCPI010020466.1:0-11883 GCA_023213315.1 Euborellia annulipes | reverse complement strand
CACCAGATTTTTTGTGTCGACATGTATTTAGTTTCGACAGTACAGTATATTCGATTTTCAAGATGTAAAATTTATAAGTATAGCGAAATATTTATATTTTGTTACCATGGCAACCATTTCTCCTATCTTTTCTATTTAGTACAAGAGTAAAGTCGTCTTCAGAAGATTTCAATGACAAAATGAGAATATACATTTTATTGAGAATCTAAAAAATAATTGATTTTTGAATTTAAAAAAAAATCGTTGGAGCAAATTTTAAGAAAATCGAAAAAAACTGAAAAAGTGCATCAGTAAAGCACAAGTACTCTTTGGTCGATTTTGGTCAAAAGCTTCGTGTCAGGTCCCATGGGGAGCCTGTAATTTTTCTCCGGATTTGTGATATAAAATGAATTTATTGTGAAATTTCAAAAAAAAAGCCGAAATTGGCTTAAAATAGCTTATTTTAAGTTAAAATACTTAAAATAGGCACTAAAAAAGGCATTTATAGATGAAATAGGCACTAAAAGCTGAAATCGGCCAAAATAGGCATTATAGGCACTAACAAATGCCTCTTATTTTATTCAGAATTTCATGAAACGTATACATATCATATTGGCCTAAATTTTAAGCCATAAATTAAAAAAAGGCAAATAGGGCGAAATCCGAGCCCTAATAATAAATATAAGTCAAAGGGCCTCGGCAGCCGAAATGACAAAAAAAAAAATGAAATATTTGTTTTCTTGAATTTTTTTTTTAGTTAGGCTATAGTTAGTTGCCTTTACGAAAAATCGTTGTTTAAGGATTATTTTTTGTAAAATTAATTTAGGTTTAAATTCTTTATGGGATTAATTAACAGTTGCTTCTGCTTCATAATTTAAGTGTCAGTGGTTTTCTTCCCAACCTGTGCGATAAAATTAATTAAAATGATATTGACTACCAATTAATTTGAATAAATTAAAGATGAGGTAATGCTGGGCAAATAATTTTATAGAAGGCCTATTTATGTGAAGGCTTTAAACTAATTAGTAGTGAATTATTTTAAAAAATTTTTGAAATAAAATTATAAAATTATGTTCTTCGAAAGAGTGTTCGACGCACGGAGGGTGAAACGGTTACTCAAAATGTGAAATTTAACAAATTCAATTAAAGTTCTAAAATATTAATTTTTTTCTTCATAAAAGTTATTCCATCTAATAAAAGATCAAAGTTAGTTTAAGTAATCTTTTTAGAAGAGCAAAGTAATCTCAAATTTTCATGCATAACGCTGTTGAGTGACGCCACCCCCATGATTTATTTATAAATTATCCCTCCACGAAGCTACTCCCTAAGGTTTTCTTCTTCTTTTCACCCTTAGACTTCTTTTACACTTGTAACTCTACTTCTAAGCACTTAAAGCCTTCTTTATTTATTTCTTCCGAAAAATCGGCCGGAATTGAGCTTCAAAAGGAATGAAAATTCAATCGATGCTTTCTTCTTTAGAATAAAATCATTTCAAATTCTTTGTCCATTATAAAAAGAAAAAAGTCTAGTGGAGAGAGAGGCCTTAATTTGAAATAACTTTTTTTTTAAAGTATCATAGTGAAATGATATTAATAATAATAATAAATTACAATTTAGTTTTCATTTCCTGTTTCCTATTGAAATGCCAATTATTTCCCTATTATTCAGACGTCTAATATTTTAGAGTTCTTATAAAAAATCAATTGAAACTGTGATTCAGATCCATTAAATGGATTCCTCCCCATTATTGGCGTAATTATTTTACATGGGTTGCGCCTTAACGGATCCAAGTCCTCCGGAGTCCTTTTACCTTTACTATCAGATTTAATAAGAGCAAGGATTATGTGCCCACTAATGGAGGATCCTGTTAGTTTCGCTGTCTATTCACTCGACACCAAAAAGATCTTTAAAAAATAATCAGGAACGGAGAGTTGCTAAAGAATTCAAACGGCTAGTAATACAATTAAACTTGACCCATGTGGAAATTTATCTATTTTTTATATTAATTCATAGGGACAACGGTAGATTTATTATGTCTTAAATAATCAATTATTACGGAAATTAGCGAAATTTATTTATACAGTAGAACCTGGATAACTCGAACCTCGTTAAGTCGTAATCCTCAGTAAGTCGAAGAAAAACACGATTCCCCTCCGTTCAGAACTATAATACGCGATATCTCGAACTAGTTATCGATGTTCTACTGTATTTTGATTTTAATGAGATCCCGAGAAAAAATGATTTAAAATGATCGAGGGATACACACTCCCTCAGCAGGTCTGCATAGTGAATCTTGAGGAACACGCAGGGATATACACGCCCGCACCAGGGGCACACACAGTAAATCGAAAGTGACTAGAAGAAAAATGTCTGTTCCTGGTGTGGGCATGTATATCCATATAAGACTTTATAAGATAAACGTTATTTGTATAATATATTTATTTATTTAACAAGACATGTGAGTGTTCTTTATTGATGAGGCCCTCGACCTGCACCAATAGAACTCATTGGTGCAGGTCGAGGGTCCGGTGGCCTGGTGCATTGGATAGCACGCCTATGCCCCGGAAAGGCGGAGATCCTGGGTTCGATTCCCGGGGGCCATGGGATGTTTGGCCTCATCAATAAAGAACACTCACATGTCTTGTTAAATATATCTATGACTCAGTTAAAGTCCGAATCGAGGTATTTTGAATACTATTATCTTTTCAAATAATAGATTTCGAAAAATATTTAGCTATATTTATTTATTTATTTGGATCCAGGCATTATTATTTAAGCCTTTTGGTATCCAAATGGCTTAAATAAAATCATCGGACTGCCTGGGATCCGAACCCTCGACCCTTGGTATCCAAGCTAGGTGAAATACCAACTATACCAAGCCCGAGGGTCAATTCAAAGTTGAATTTATAAAAAACTTTTTGTATTATTTATCGACGTCGGATATGTAGAAATAGTATGTAGTATGAAGAACTATTTGATATTTATTATTGTGTTTTGTGCCCACGCTTGCAGCCCCTAATTTATTATCATGTGACAGTTCAGAACTTAGCAAATATTTTGTGAACAAGTAAATATACGTACGTATACAATAATTTTCTATTTGCAATAATTAGTCAAATAAATTATAAAAAATATCATTATGTAACAACAGATTATGGTGCGATATTTTGGAAAGGGGGGCCCCCTCCCTTTAGTAGTAGTTCTATGTTGTGACATTATATTTGTAGGTGGGTTTGTTTGTATATGACTAACTGTGACAAGCCCCCCCCCCCGGACTAGAATACCGTCAAAAAAGGAGTGACATAATATGTGGACCACTCCTTCTCCAATTTCCTTCTATTGATATTTGTTTTTCAAAGATCTGGAAAAATTTAAATGCTCCATTTTTTTTTTACATCCAATCAATTTTATTCCTTTTTATTTTAATACTTTTCTTGAAATATATTCTAGACATACATTTCTTTAAATTATAAAAGCAAAGGACGTTTGTTTTTATATTCGTCATAAAGGAAAGGGTTGTTTTTATATGGTTTGAAGGTAAAGTGAATTTAAGATTTCACAAGATAACACCGCCACTATTTTTGGACAATAATTTTTCCCTAAGATGCAACTTGACTTCTGGATTGAGTTGTCAGGGTTGACGTGACACGTGAAACTAATGACGGCTCTTTAATGTGTTCCATGTTTACAACATGTGCCCTGAGCTTAGTGCCCAACTTTTTGTTTGCTTGAGAAGGAAAAGGGTAGTTTATAAGAGCGTCAACGGCAATAGGGACTGGAATTTAATTTCTTATAAACTTTGTTGGGTTGTAAAAATCTTGAAAAGTTGGGAAAAAAAATTCTGACTGTTTAAAATGTGAACTTTATTTTTTCTAAATATGTGTTGTTCCTGTCTTCAAAAGCAAAAAAGAAGGTATAAAAAAAGAGAGAAGGAATCTTTCTTCTCTTGTTATAAAAAATTGTGTTAAAATGCAATTCCTACTATTTTAATTTTAATAAACCTAATAATAAATATTATATTTTAAAATTATTGTGATTTTAATTTATTTAATATAAATAAGGTATTTATTAAGTTGTAGATAAGTTAATGTTTTTTACTTTCTCTTTACCTATGTAGAGTGAGGGACAATATTAAGTCCAACCCATTCGTTTTCTACTTGTGATTATTTCATTGTTTTTAAAAAAGTATTATAAATTTTTTAATGGAAACTTTCATAGTTCAAACCTAGAAAATTTGCAATAAAGATTTTCATTTTCTTTTATAAAAACAAAGAAATAATCACAAGTAGAAAATGCATGGGTGGGACTTAATATTGTCCCTTACTGTACATATCTAATATATAGGCTTCTAGAGAAAGTATTGCATTCATGTCAAAATTCGATGTCGAGATTTTGATGGATATACACGTTTTGAGGTCCCCTGAATCCAAAAAAGTGGTTTTCACAACATCTGTCTGTCTGTGTGTCTGAGAACAAAATATCTAAAAAAAAAAAGAGCTAGGAATTTAGATATTTACAAGTTAGTTAAATTTTTTATTTTTTATTTAAAATGTTTGTTCTGACAGATATATTTAGAATTTTTTTAATTCATTGCGCTATGCTATAATTTTATTGAGGGTAGGTAGGCCTAGATAATGGTGTTTCGATTTATCACTCCAGAGTTCATCGAAAGCGGATAGGCATGTATGATTTCCATCTACTGTAGATGTGTCCTTGGACAATTAAATAGAAAAAAAAATTGAGAAATTGATCATTTCGGTTGCCAACTAAAATTGTGTTTAAAATTCAACTTTGAACATTGGTTATTTTACACAGGTAAGGCCTAATTAAATTACTGAATTCTGAAGAAGTTCCAAATGAAATATTGGTTTGTTTATTCATATTCCATGAAATATTAATTTAGCAAATTTAGTCTTTATCAAATTTCAACATTCATTCATCTTCAAAGATATTTACACTCTAAATTAATATTTCACCGTTTCGAAAATCTCCCCTTTCATAAGACCCTGTTTAAACAATTTAATTACTGAGCCCATTTGGCAGCATCGCAATCGGATTGGACCAAAAAGCTGCTCAGTCATCACGTAAAGGCAATGAGTTCTGATTTATATTATAGTTGGATTATTTGCTCTTTAAAATATGCAGATAAAAAATGCCTATGTGTGTGTTTGTGTGATTTGAATGTATAGGTGAAAACAAATAACTTAATTTAGATCTGACTTACTATATAAATTACTATTTGATGATACGTATCAATTTAATAAAATTCTTCGTTTCGGTTAAATTAAATTTAGCATTCAGTAATAAGGATACTAAACTAAACTAGTGGGCTATGCCCATCAATTAGTTTTTTGTTTTAAATTACATAATAATAAAAAGAGAACTTAACGGTTTCATTCGTATTTTTTTTTTTTTTTTTTTTTTTTATTAATTACTGTATATAAATTTTTTTTAGCAAAGAAATTTTTTTGGTAAAAAAATTAAGCATTTTAATTGAAAGTATAAAAATTATTATTACGCAATATTCATCACTATTTTAAATTCGAAAAAACAAAATAAGGAGTGCGAAAAACGCCTGGAACTTTCTCTTACCTTCGGTAATCGAAAGTTGTGTACTGTGCTTATCACACCAGATTTTTTGTGTCGACATGTATTTAGTTCCCGGCAGTAGGGAATATTTGAATTCAGATGTAAAATTTATAAGTATGGGAAAATATTTATATTTTGTTACCATGGCAATCATTTCTCCTATCTTTCCTATGAAGCACAAGAGTAAAGTGTGCTTCAAACAATTTTGAGGGCAAAACGAGAATATACATTTGAAAGAGCATCTAAAAAATAATTGATTTTTGAATTTTAATCAAAATCGTTAGAGCGAATTTTGAGAAAATCGTAAAAAACTGAAAAAGTACATCAGTAAAGTACTAGTACTCTTTGGCCGATTTTGATTAAAAGCTTATTTTTCCGGTCCCGGGAGGTGTTTAACTTAAATATAAAATTTCAGCCTCATAGCTCAATTCCTTCATGCTTAAAAGTGAACACAGACATACAGACACACACACCCACACATCCACAGACAGACCATGTCGCGAAAACCACTTTTTTGGATTCAGGGGACCTCAAAACGTGATGATCCATCAAAATCTCGACATCGAATTTTTGACATGAATCCAATACTTTCTCTCTATATATATATTACATAGGCCTATATACATAGGTAAGAGAAAGTAAAAATAGTTTTAATAAATTCATTTAAATTTTTGGCATTTGAATGCCAATATTTTCTTTATTAAAGATTTTTTTTCCAAAAAACTTAAAGAAATATTTTGTTCAATTCCAAATTAAAAAATCTGGTGTGACTGTCGCACAGCACACAACTTTCTCTTACCTTCGGTAATCGAAAGTTGTGTTCTGTGCTTGTCACACCAGATTTTTTGTGTCGACATATATTTAGTTTCCGACAGTACGGTACAGAGAATATACATTTTAAAGAGCATCTAAAAAATAATTGATTTATGAATTTTAATCAAAATCGTTGTAGCGAATTTTGAGAAAATCGAAAAAACTGAAAAAGTATTTTTGGTCGATTTTGTTCAAAAGATTCATGTCACGTCTCAGTTGGGTACCTAACTTAAATATAAAATTTCAACCTCCTAGCTCTTTTCGTTCTTGAAATATTTTGTTCACAGACACACACGCACACAGACAGACAATGTCGCGAAAACCACTTTTTGGATTCAGGGGACCTCAAAACGTGTATGTATATCCATCAAAATCTCGAGATCGAATTTTTGACATGAATCCAATACTTTCTCTCCATAAGCTTATATATTAACAATATATAGAGGTAAGAGAAAAATTTGGCATACAGGCTCGATAAGCCACCCTCTTGCTAGAAGCCCATGTATCCCATTTCATCTTTATATATGTACATTTAAGATTACTTCTAATATGACATATTGACAGATCGAGATAAGACTCGCCATTTGGGGAATATTGAATTATAAACATCGAAATTGCTCTCTTTAGCCTTTTCGGACCAAAGCTACGTCATCATCATTTCCCTCTTTTGGGTATACATCTGCCCCTCGGCAACAGCCGCTAAAAGATCCATTTTTATTTACCAATAACAGTTTCTCCCCCAGGATAGAGAGGGTGGTGAATGACTCAATGTGGGGGGTTGGACCGAGGTGAGGACTGATTGGCGGCGACAGCCCACGAAACCTTGCAGCTCCCCGGAATTCTTCCCCCATTGGAAAAGATCGGGGCCACAAGTCCCGTGAGGGGCTCGCCGATCCATCAGATTCACTCACCAGCAAAGATGATAGACATTACAGAAAATTTCATTCTTCCCCAAAGCGAGCACTCAATGATGAAAAGTCGTCTTAACACTAAGACTAATTGGTGGAGATGTCTATAAAGAAAATGGAAAAACGTTTTCTGGCAGAGAAATATGGGGAATGAGAAAGAAAGAGAGATAATGCATTATTCTTAATTGCAATAGAAATCTTTTCTGTTTTTCACTTATTAGATTAAAATGCCCTATTATTTTTATCATTTTCAGATTTTTCATAGGAGACCAAATTAGGAATATAAATTGCAAATATTTTTTAAGCGTAATGGCTTAGAGATTGAAAGGTATTTCCTTATTTAAATTTACAAAAGGGATAAGAGATCGAAAGGAATTTTAATTATAACTAAACAAACAAAATATTTTTAGTTATGTTTTTCCCAAAGAGATACAAATTCTCAAAGGATAGTTAGATAGTTTTAAGTTTTATTTTTTAATGATCCTTGTTTAAGTTCTATATTTTTAAGGAATACTTTTACTTTCTCTTATTTTAAATAAGATTACGTTGCCTCCATTATACCCACTTGCAACCTGTCAGCTATGCCACTGGTTTATTTAATTTATGTTTTGTAAATTTGTATTGTTGTTTGTTGACCTAACCACCTACTTGTACTCCTAAACCACCGATAGTATACTTAAATCCAAGAGGTAAAATTTATTACTAATTAGAAAAAATCTGGTGTGGCTGGTCGCACAGCACACAAATTTCTCTTACCTTTGGTAAAAGAAAGTTGTGTGCAGATTTTTTTGTGTCGACATATTTAGTTTTCGTCGATATATTATTAGAATTCAAGATGTAAAATTTATAAGTATGGGAGAATATTTATTTATATTTTGTAACCATGGCAACCATTCTATCTTTCCTATGAAGTATAAGAGTAAAGTGTGCTTCAAACAATTTTGAGAACAAAATAAGAATATACGTTTTAAAGAGCGAAATCAAAAAAATAAATGATTTTTGAATTTTAATCAAAATAGTTAGAGGGAATTTTGAGAAAATCGAAAAAAACTGAAAAAATACATGAGTAAAGTACTAGTACTCTTTGGCCGATTTTGATTAAAAGCTTATTTTCAGGCCCTAGGGGGGGGGGGGGGTGCCTAGCTTAAATATCAATTTCAACCTCAGCTCAATTCCTCCATGCATAAAATTGAATACACATCCACACACAGATAGACAGGAGCACAGTGTGCTTCAGAATATTTCAAGGGCTAAATGGGAATATACATTTTAAAGAGCATCTAAAAAATAATTGATTTATGAATTTTAAACAAAATTGTTGGAGCGAATTTTGAGAAAATCGAAAAAAACTAAAAAAACTATATCAGTAAAGTACCAGTACTTTTGACCATTTTTGATCAAAAGCTTATTTTCACGCTCTAGAGGGGGTGTCTAACTTTCAATCTCCAAGCTCAATCTCTTTATGCTTTAAATTAAACACACACACACAGACAGACTATGTCGCGAAAACCACTTTTTTGGATTCAAGGGACCTCAAAACGTGTATATCCATCAAAATCTTGACATCGAATTTTTGACATGAATCCAATACTTTCTCTCTCTATATATTAGCATATATAGAGGTAAGAGAAAGTAAAAAGATTTATATTTTTATGTTTCTATGACAACTAATAGAACTATTTCAAATTTCTTTTAAATATGGAAAAATCTGAAGACTGGATGAAACATTTTAAAGAATATGAAATAAAAATTAATTATTTTAATAATTTTAGAGTTTAGTTTATTTGTTTTTATCTCATTAAAAAAATTTTAATGCGTTCCACTTTAATTTAAGAAAATATACAAACAAAGCAACTCGAGTTGTGCATTTTTAATGCGATATATATAATACTTTCGTATAAGCATGTCGACATATGTAAACTAGATTTTTATTGTATAATAATTTAGCATTTTAAGTGGTTTGTTAATTAAAAGAGGCATGTAAATAATTGAATTATTTTTTTTTTTTTTTATTAAACTGGCATCATGCCATCTTAAATATAAATGTATAGTTTAAAAACCTTTGTAAATAATATATGCCTAAATATAAATCAATTAAATTAATATATCTTTTGAAATGAATGAGGAGGCGATTAAGGAATAAAGCAGTCATGCTTATAATACTGATTCGAAGGCAATTCAGATTCAAATCATGGCATAGATTTATTCAATTATTTGTGATGCCTACTCCTTGGGAAGAAAACGGGAACCCGCCCCATTATCCAGTGTCAGATTTAGACTGGTAGAGGCCCTGGGGGGCAAAAAAAATTAGTCCCCTCTCCCTCTAAACATTAAATCTAAAAAAAAAAAAAAAAAAACTAATATAACAGAATAAAATGTTTGCCATAATTAAGTTGATAATGCTTTTTCTTCTTTAAAATTTTGTTGCAACATTTCACTAGGCCTATTTGGCTAAAGCAGTTACAAATCAATTTCTTTCTAGATTTTTGATTTGCAACATCGCACAAAAAAAAATGAAAAATTTGAGGCCCCTTTGAATATGAGGCCCCGGTAAGCCCCTCCTTAAATCCGTCTCTACCCTTGTGATTCCCATGAAAGTTACTCCCCAGAGTAATCACAATGACACAAATGACTGAGAAGAGAGATCAAAACATAGTGCTTATTAATAAAATTATACTACTCAGGAAGGGTGTAAGCGGGCCACTTTCACTTACGCCCTTCCTGAAATCATACAGTTCTGGGTGAGTGCTATTATCTGAAATTTTACTGCGCCGAATTTAGGAGAACCTAGATACACTACACCAGACCACTAGTTGAAAAAAATACTCATATCAAAGTCATAGATTCTTCTTTTTTAGTCCAGTTTTAGGAATAAAACATAACCTTTTATCAAAACTTCTTTCCCTTCCCTAGACACACGAGAGTCCTACACAAGCGTTATTTCATTTAGCAAAAATCAATGATTCGGCATTTATACCAGGGAAGGGTCACATTCCCAGGTTTTAATAAAAATAAAAGCACTTTGGAAAGAAATCTTATTCTATTAAAAGAGGAAATTGTTTCAGCAACCATGAATATATGTGAAGTTAGGGGTTAAAATATATTTTAACTAAAGATACAAGATAAAATCTCAGTAAAATAAATCTCACTCTAGTTCTTAAGTCATTTTTGGCAATAATCACGACACTATTGTAAAAAAAGAAGACATTTTTTTTGACAACTGAAGCGCCAACTTGTTGGATAGACCATCGGTGGCGAAAAATGGAAACTTTAAAAAAAAAAAAAATTCAGCGTCATTTTACTTTCTCTTACCTCTATATATGTTAATATATATAGAGAGAAAGTATTGTTCATGTAAAAAATTTGATGCCGAGATTTTGATGGATATACACGTTTTGAGGTTTCCTGATTCCCAAAAAAGTGGTTTTCGCAACATGGCAACTGTCTGTGGACAAAATATCTCAAGAACGAAAAGAGCTAGGAGGTTGAAATGTTATATTTAAGTTTCACCCCATTTCAACAAAATCCGCCAAAAAATTCTAGTACTTTACTGATGTACTTTTTAGTTTTTTTTTTTTTTCATTTTTCTCTAAATTTGCTCTAACGATTTTGATTAAAATTTAAAAATCAATTATTTTTTAGAAGCTCTTTAAAAGTGCATATCTGCATTTTGCCTTAGAAATCCATTTAAAGCACACTTTTCTCTTGCACTGTCTTGTACTGGCCGCAGACAGAGGAGGCAGGGGCTTGGCTATATCCCCGGGGCCCGGGCCCTCTGAGGGGGCCTGGGGAGGGGGGCCGCCTTTTGCGTTCCAACCTTAAAATTCTAATAAAACATAATTTTCATGGTTAAAATTTCAATAAAAAAAATTATCTTTTTGAAATTTTTCTCCTGAAGGGGCCCGGGCCAAAAAACCTAAAAACATAAGGGGGACAGATGGGTATGTCCCCCGGCCCTACCTTAAATTTCCAAATTAATCAAAGAAAAAATTAATTATTTTTTAAAAAAATTATAATTTAATTATTAAATTAAAGCCTCTTTTTTTAAAATATTTTATTTAATCATTAATTAAAAATTTTTTTTTTAAAAATAAAAAAAGGGCTTTATATAATTTAGATATTTTAAATAGTTTAATTTAAAAAAATTTAGGTGATAGTTTAAAATTGTGACCGCTAAAAGTCCCAAAAATAAGCACCCCAAGACGCGCACCTTAAGTAAATTTAAAATTTAATAGGTTAAAAATATTTTTTTGAAATTTTTTATTAACGTCCGGGCGCAAATCTTAAAAGGTTTAAATTTTTTAAAAAAATAATTTTTTTTAAATTTTTTTTCCCTGAGGGGGCCCGGGGCCCTTTACGCTCGAAGCAAGTTTGATATTATTTTACACGTCTCAGGATAGCTAAAAATGCAGATTTCACTGTCTAATTTTCAAAAAACCTTTCTATACCCTCCCAGAACCACCCCCGGTAGTCGTCTGTTCGGATAAATTATGGTAACCCTATGTTTAGGAAAATTTGAAAAATTTTTAAATAACTTTTTTATTTAAATAAATTTTCTAAGCAATGGTATAACTGTTTGAAAAATGTTGTCAAA
>JAKCPI010020465.1:0-13713 GCA_023213315.1 Euborellia annulipes | reverse complement strand
TTATTATTATTATTATTATTATAATTTTACTAACTAGGGGAGAAAGAAGAATAATTTTGGTTGGTACATGTTATAAAACCGCAAATAACGATATTAATAATAATTAGTGATATTATTTAATGTCCAGAATGGTCGATAATAGGCCAGGGCTTCTTCAAGTGCTGGACCGCGGTCTTCCTACGCTGCTAATACCCATAGCAAATAATAATAAAATTTAGAATAGTAAAAGGAGCAAGAGTGACAAGAAATAAAAGCAACAATCAATCAAGACGTTTCGGGTCAATTTGAATGTATATCTTCACTTTTTACTTTCTCTTACCTATGTATATATGTAATATATATATAGAGAGAAAGTATTGGTTTCATGTCAAAAATTCGATGTCGAGATTTTGATGGATCTTCACGTTTTGAGGTCCCCTGAATCCAAAAAAGTGGTTTTCGCGACATGGTCTGTCTGTCTGTGTGTCTGTCTGTCTGTCTGTCTGTGTGTGTGTGTGTGTGTGTGTGTTCAATTTTAAGCATGAAGGAATTGAGCTATGAGGCTGAAATTTTATATTTAAGTTAAACACCCCCCGGGACCGACAAAATAAGCTTTTAATCAAAATCGGCCAAAGAGTACTAGTACTTTACTGATGTACTTTTTCAGTTTTTTTCGATTTTCTCAAAATTCGCTCTAACGATTTTGATTAAAATTCAAAAATCAATTATTTTTTAGATGCTCTTTCAAATGTATATTCTCGTTTTGCCCTCAAAATTGTTTGAAGCACACTTTACTCTTGTGCTTCATAGGAAAGATAGGAGAAATGGTTGCCATGGTAACAAAATATAAATATTTTCCCATACTTATAAATTTTACACCTAAATTCAAATATTTCCTACTGCCGGGAACTAAATACATGTCGACACAAAAAATCTGGTGTGACAAGCACAGTACACAACTTTCGATTACCGAAGGTAAGAGAAAGTTGTGTGCTGTGCGCCAGTCACACCAGATTTTTAAAGATTGTTTATAGTTCCTAAACCAGTTATAAGGACTCAATACATGTATATAAATTGTATTATCTGTAAAATGGATATAGATACTATACTTTTCATTATTATGACCCTATAACTAACCCCAGAAACCATAAACAGCGTTGTAATACTGACGATGACAATAAAATTGACCTGAAAAGTCTCGATTGATTGTTAAACAAACTGAAGCTTTTATTTTTGGCGGCTCTTGTTCCTTTCCTAAAATAACTGACATCAGTGGTTCTCAAACTTTTCTGGCTGACGGCACTCTAAATTTATTAAAGAAAAGTTGCGGTGCCCCTAGCATTTTTTTTTTGCTTTAATATCGCCTTTATTGGGATATTCCTTCATTATTGCAATCCAAAATGAATTCAGACTCACTTCGGAATTATTTAATTTTAATGTACATTGAGGGACAATATTAAGTCCCACCCATGCGTTTTCTACTTGTGATTATTTCATTGTTTTTTTAAAAGAAAATGAAAATCTTTAGTGGAAATTTTCTAGGTTTGAACCACGAAAGTTTCCATTAAAAAATATAGGCCTATATTTTTTTAAAACAATGAAATAATCACAAGAAGAAAACCTCATGGGTGGGACTTAATATTGTCCCTCACTGTACTATCGTTGCGTATATCGATTCAGTTTCAATAAGACACTTATTTCCAACTCTACAAAAGGATTTCCAATTTAGTCATACTAGTCAACTGAAATCTTTCGAAAATAGTGATTAATTTTTTCTTCTAATGAGCTTAAAAGATTATATATGTTTTTTTTAGCTCATTATTTTTATATTTTCCCTCTGTAACTTCAGAAAAAAACTACATTATTTGCGTTTTCTTTTAATTTTCCACATTTTTAATTTTTTTTTGTTTTTAAGCCTTAATTTTGTCTGAAGGTGTCAAAATATTTCCATTTCTTCACTACATGCAGTTTAATTTGTTCAAGTGATTAAATATATCTGTTCACCGAGAATCATTTTCTATCGTCAGGTTTCGCGACACCCTTGTAGCGTACTTGCGGCACCAGAAGGTTCTTTGAGAATCAGTGAATACATCACAATAAATAGGTTTCAACTAGTGCCAACGGTCGCCAGTATCAATTGAATATAAACATATTTGATTTAAAAATTATTTTTTTAATAGTAAAATATTTAAGGTTGCCGTAAGTTATTGACTTGACTTGTAGAGTACCTGCGACGCCAAAAAAATTTAAAAAACACTTCACTAGACTATATATAAGCTATAATAAATAAAAAAAAATTTTACATTTACAGGCGCCTACCATTTATTCAAGTGTCAAATAATAATTTAAAATATTTTTGTTGTTTTATTCATCAAGGGTGTCATCCGAAAAAAGAGAATAATATTACTGCATTCTTCTTTGTCATCTAAAAAGATAAGCTGAGAGATAAGCGAGATAGCACGAGAGGGATATTTTTAGTTGTCATTACCGCAAATCACGAAAATTTACATTTAAAAGTTTACAATTTCAATTTAATCTTCTTCTTGTCAAATTTAAAATATGTATAAAGCCGGCACGAATCGGACACAATAAGTCCAATTTATCGATGAGTAATAAACCGATAGACAAAATACACTTAATAAACCCTCGAGAGCTCACTTTGGCCCTTTGTTGCACTAATAAGGAATGCTCTTCTTTTTTTTTATCCTAGACGATAAATCAGCAGCCGCCTTCTAATCCAAGGCAGGGGCGTTAAAATGAGAGGGAAAATATTAATATCGAAGTTTTATAAATTGGAAACCACAATATGAGTGCGTCATAAGTCGTGAGGTCACAAAGACACGAACGATCACATCTGTTTTAGGGTTTTTAGGACTCTAGTGTGCTTACAGCACATACAATAAGGGACTTGGATGCAATTAGTGTCACCCTGGATCCGCCCCTGCAGTTAACGAAAGATGTGTCTGGGCATATTATAAGGGTTGATTGGGTAGGGTTTAGTAGTCCCTCCAGACGGTCATCAACTAATTCTTAAAATAGCGGATCAATCTTCCATTCGTCCCCGTGACATTTGCATTGATATTAAAAATCTAATTTCCTTCAGCCCTTTGATTTATTTTTTTTAATAAAAAAAAAAAAAGAATCCTATAAATATACCCTTCTCCGACCCTAATTCATTATGAAATAAATTACTTAATTTATTAAATTCAGGGTTATTTGCAATTCTATGTAGATTTTTTTTTTTAATTCGGATTTCGGATTATAATTTTTTTTTTTTTACTTTCGCTCTGTTTATTCGGAAATCAAATTGAATATCACGACCACAAGAGATTTATTTTGATCATCTTATTAAAAGAATTTGTTTTAATATTTTTACCTCCTCTTTCTTATTTAGTAAGTTGTCTTGTCATGCATAAAAAAAAAATCGAGATTTAGTAAATACACATTTTGAGCATACAAATTTCAAAACTTACATTTGATAGCTCAGACTCACTGTCTTGGCACTTTTCAATAAAATCGATCAAAAATACTTTAGGGGATTGAGGGAGATGTGAAATATACATTTAAGATAAATAAAAAAAAAAAGAGAATATATCCAATAATAAAAGGGCTACGCCGCGCCATTCTTAACTTGGCCCTGGCGGGCGGCGTCTCGAATGTGTTCTTTTTTCCCTCTCTGACTTAAACTTTAAATTTCCCGCTCCCGCTCCACTTCCTGTTTCTCTAGCCAATCAGCGTCCTGATCGACACAGCCGCTAGCGCTTTATATAAAGTACCCCCCATGATTTTTTCATTTAAAAAATGATCAAACTTAATGACTCTGTTTCTGTTGATTGTTATTATTATTATTTTATTTTTATGTATTTTTTTTGAAAAGCAAAAATATTTTTTTCTTTTTATATCCACTAGGAGTGTTGTTGCTCTCTTAGTTTTATTTTATTTTTTTTTTTTTTTGAAAATTTTACTAAAAGTTTTTCATGTTGTATTATTTTACTAACAATACAATTTTATGAGATGTCAAAATGAATTTTTAAAAAATATTTTGCTAGATACTGCACCTTTTTTTTCAATTGCTTAAAACCTTTTTAAATAAATTTTTTTGCTTTGTCTTTTCTCAATTTATCCTGATATAAAGATAATAATTTAATTTTTGATATTTGAGATATTTAAAAAAAAAAATAAATAATCTTCAATAAATTTTAATTGAATTCTAGGCTGTACGAAGGATCAGGAGATTTCATTCAATTATGATTTAAAAATAAATTAAAACCCTTTTATAATAATTATTATCCTAAGTCTAATTAAATTAATTTTCGAAAATCAATATGACTTTTATTCACAATAGAAACTTTTTGCTATATTGATGTAAAAAAAAAAAAATAATAAAAAGTTCAGGCGCTAATTGCTCTTTTATAGACTGTATTTTTTTTTTTTTTTTTTATTAATAAGAGTTTGCCATTTGGGCGCTTAAGCCGCAGCTGAGGATCATTAGGGTGCAGAAAAGTTTGCCAGCCCCACTCACTCCATCACATATGTATGTTCAGTTTCTTCTATTGCTTTGCATATTTCATCTCGTTGCTTTTTTATGTGTTCTTTATTAGCATCCGGTCTCGTTATTTTATTTTTTTTTTGTTTCTTCGCTCTCTCTCTAACCGAAATAAATTATTACTGCTATTTTTCATATAATAATAAATTTTATAAAATCCAATCAAAATCGATGAATATTTATTTATGTAAAAAAATAATAATAATTTTTTTAATAATTCAAATATCTTGTGTGACATGTCGTTTGCAGTTTTTTTTTTTTTTTTCTCTCTAAGCTTAAAAATAAATTTTCATTTTACGGTTTCTGGTTTTAATAAAAAAAAAACGCTGAGTAAAATGGCCTCTTTTACCTGCCCTGGCTGGCAACACTTTATCATAAATAATTGTAGTTTTCCGCATAATGGTTTTAGGTGACTGCGATTTCATCCCCTTGGTCTTTTTTTTTCAATTTATATAAGGGACCGTCTCATGCCTGGTCAATTAAATTACGACGAAATGATAGATGATAGTAATGATAGAAATCGTTTCTTTTCTTTTCAATGTTTTTTATGCCATATATTTTGTCAAGGAATAAATATTAAGCATATGACATTCAATATTTTTTTTTAAATTATAATAAGAATTAATGAAGTCCTAATTAGAATAATTGATGGTTATAAATGCTAAATGTTACTATTAAATATTGGTAAAGTTATCTAACTTATAAGGGACCGTTACGTGAAACGACGTCAGCGCCATCTACAAACTTACATCATTCCCAAGAAGTTAGACACAATCATCAAAGCAAGTGTTTACATAAATACTTGAAAAAATTGAGACTTAGGGAGGTTTTTGAGGGTGAAAATAAAAGAGGTGAATAAAACAACTGAATATAAACTTTAATTAATGAGCGCATACACTCTTCACTACTGGTACCTCCCGACTGCCCCCTGAATTGCCTTCGCTCTCCCTGTCAGCCGGTGGGAGTCCAACGTTCAAAGTCTTAATAAATGTGACAAAATGACTGCAGAATAAGCAGTTGAAACGTTGTAGGCCTCAGTATTTATATTTTTAATAAATAAATAATACAAATGTGGTCTATAATTAAAAACTCTCATAATAATAATAAAACAAATCACAAAAGCTTTAATAAACAAAAATTGGTAGCATTTACCATATTAAAAATCATTTATGCCCCCCCCCCCCCGTGCCCGAGAGTTTAGAGATGTTGACAAATGTCAATATTGATATTCCTAAAGCCAAGGGGTGTGGGTTCAGATCTCAGGTAGTCCGATGAATAATTATTTAAATCATTTGGATACTAAATGGTATAAAAATATATTTCATATTTAAACAATGAGTACTGTTAGAAGTCAATATGGCCTAAGATACCGAAAAGCCTTTAAAAAATAAAATCATTTAAATTATAATAATTTTTTTTTTTTTTTGTAATTTTAACAAAAAATTAATATTATTTTCTTTTTTTTAGGTTACGCGTCTACGTCGCACAGCCCTAATTGGGATCATTCATTTCTAGGTGAGTCACATATAAAATATGGTTATTTTTCATTTTGATACACCATATACCAACAATTAAATACTATTAATACTTTTCTCTTATAATTTATGTTTACATTAAAAAAAAAATTTATTATAATTTATTTTTAATTATTTCACCTCAATAGCCATGAAATTTTTTTTTGTTGTATTTGAAATAATTAAAAATAAATTATAATAAATTTATTTGAAATTATTTGTCTATCTTAATGAAAATAATATATTTTTTTTTGAAATTCTAAGAGAAAAGTAGTAGCATCTTTCAAACGAGTGCAGTGCCCGGGCGGGGGGGGGGGGGGGGGGGGGGCCCCCCCCCCCCTTTTTGCCCCCCCCCCCCCCAAACTTTTTTCCCCAAAAAAAAAAAAAGAAAAAAGGGGGTTTCCAAGCCCCCCGGGGGGGGCGCCCCTGGCCCCCCCCCCCCCAATTCTCTAGTTACGGCCATGGGCAGTGCGAATAAAATAAAAAAATAAATAATGTTTAAATAGTAAATTAGAATTTGTCTTCGTCATCAATTTTCTTGTCTTTAAAAAAATAAATCACACAGAAATTTTATTTAAATTCTATCTGAAAAAGGCCAAAGAATGTCTGCTGTAACATTGTATTTTATACAATTACCCCATTATTAATAATAACTTTCAAAGCATCAATTATAATTTATCTTTCTAATTCTTTAGGAAATGACATATTAACGAGATCTGTGTGTTTAAGAAAATATCGAGCCATTTCTTACATCCCTTTAATCTTTATTTCATTTCCTTCTAATTAATTCTTTAATTTCAACGTATTCAGTTTCCTCAGAATTCTTAACATTTTCATTTTAAAATATTAAATTAAGAGTTAAATGTTTAAGATTTTCAACTTTCAAGAGTCCTTCATATCGTCGTTTCTCTTTTGGAAATGAAATTAAAATAAGAATAATAATAATGATAAAACAAATGAAATGGTAATTTAATACAATTGAAAAGTTCAAATTATTTTTTTTTTTGTCATTTCATATAAATCTAAATTCCCTATTCTTTCCCCCCCCCCCCACCCTCTCCCCTTTCCTTTCCACCATCCTTCAACTTTTTCATAACAAATTAAGAACTTAATCTCCAACTTTTCACTTCGGAGAAAAAAAAATGAATAAATTACTTTAAAGGATTAGTTAAAATTCTTATTTATTTATTAATTTGAATCTTTTAATTTTCAAATATTATAAATATATTATTTACATAAATTTTCTAACTTTTTTTTTTAAGTTTCAATTTTTAAGTCGAAATAGAAGAAAGTTTCGTTTGATGAAAAAGAAAAAACACTTAATTTTTTTTATACTAGTCTAATTATAAGTTAGTTAATTTAAGAAATATGAATATAGTGATTCATCTTGGTTTATTTTAGTATGCTTGAATAATTCAGATCAAAGTTGTTTGTAGATTTGAACTAAACAAATACAAAAAAAAATTTTTTTTTTTGTTTTCAACTTATTTTTATATAATTGAGAGTCAAAAAAATTTTAGTTCTTCTCTTAAATAAAACTTTTTTTTTTGTTTAAAATTAGATTAAAAACTTTTTTTTTACCGCGTTTTATTTACTTCGTTCCGGTTTTCGGTTCGGTCTTTTAATATTTATTTTTGGTTCTTGTTTTTGATGGTTTCTATTTTTATTAAAATAAATCAGGGGCTTTTAAAAGAGGATGGTTGTTAAGGGCACTAAAAAAAAGCAGCTACGTTTTTGGATCAAATTTAATGTCTTCTTTTGATCAAATAACAAAACTATTTTCCATTGAAGGATATTGTTTGAGGAATGGAAGGCTTAATTGATTTGTCATTATGTGACAATAGATGTCTCTTTAGCTTGCATTTATCATTCTCACATCAGAGTCAGAAACTAAGACCTGCAGTTATGGGCTTTCTAGGGGGTCCCTGAGCGCCTCCCCCCCAGAAATTCTCTGCCCCAAGAAAAACACAAGAATTAACAATTTATCGTCCTGAAGATGGGAGCGATGCGTTCCCGAAACGTCGACCATATTTAAATAGTTTTTTTATTTCATGCTGGCTGCCTACATTCACCTGTTCCTGATAATTATCACTCAGCCATCAAATTTTTCCACTATTTGAATATCTTTAGCTATTCCGAAACACCCCTCTCTAGATATAGTATTTTATAAGAATTATTGTATACATATGTATGTGGCTATTTCATGAAATTCCTTAATTCAAATTTTTATTAGATTTATATTAAAATTCAATATTATTATGTAGTTGACTATGTAACATCCTTTATTCTTTTCAAAAATAAGGCATAAAAATTGATCTATTTTCAATTTATATACACCCGGAAACCATAAAAATTCCATAGGGGGAAATTTTATTTTAATTTTATACAGTGAGAAGTTTTTTATATTCTATAAAATTCTTTTCATGTATAATACATATATTTTGAACATACATGAAGATTTAGTTATAAATTTGCTGAAATAAAATATCTTTGTAGGTTCAAAATGTTTGCTGGAAGATAGGCAGCCCAAATGTCTTCTGTTCTGCAGTCAGTGTCTATGAGCTCTACCTGACTAAATGATCTGTTTCTTTTTCTGACGGTTGATAAAACGATTTCTTAGGCTGAACGCACATCAATTGAGCAAAGCGCTTTTGGACAAAACATTTTTGTCCAAGATCAAAACGTTTTGCTCAATGCCAACGCACACAGATTAGGCAAAATGTTTTGCCATTGAACAAAATGTTTTGTCTTTGAGCGTTTTTGCCTAATCGGTGTGAGTTGGCATTTTTGGCTCAATGGCCGAACATTTTGTCTAATGCCAACGCACACCGATTGACCAAAACGCTCAATGGAAAAACATTTTGCTCATTGTGTTTATTAAAGCTTTTGTGGTTTGAAATATTATTATTAGGAGAATTTTTAATTATAGTCCACATTTTTGTATTAAATATTTATTAAAAATATATAAATACTGTACAACGTTTCGACTGCTTCTTCTGCAGCCGTTATCAAGTACTGTGCACTTGCTCCGACTCAAGTGAACTAACTGTCATGTCCGTTACTTGCCTTTTTATATACCGCGATGCCAGCGCCAACTGTCGGCATTTTGGTGAAGTTAGATTCAAATTTTCCCGCTGGGACAACATTCGTTCCAAAATCATTCTAGTAAAGCGAAACACTCGTTATGAGAAACAATAACATTCTCCCATTGAGCAATCCCACCATGACTCAGTCTAATGTAACATTCGCACAATCCGGGACTTCCCCTCTCCTCGCCACTCGTTATGCGAAACGTCGCTCGTTAAGCAAGTCATTCTTTTACAATTCGTTATGCTCGTTACTCGAATTACTCGTTATGAGAGGTGCTCGCTAAACGAGGATCTACTGTATCTTTTTAAAGTTGGTTAATTTCATAATAAAGAGAAAAATGAAAGATTACAATTAAAAAAGATTATCAATGTCTCATTTATTTTTTCATATAAATAAATAATTAAAACTTTAGGCCAAACTAATTAATTAATTGATTATTCAGATAGTCTATCGTGATTTCAAATCAAATTCGAAATGCCTTTCCTTTTAATCTCAGAGATAATAATTCAGGCAATAAATAAATGTAGCGTGTTTTCCTCAGGAAATGATCTTATTCATAATCACAATCAAACTTTTTTTGACTTTTTTATTTCCGCTAGCCCCTTGTTTTTTTCCTTATTATTCTACTTTAATTCAAATCTTGAAATAAAAAAAAAAAAATGGTTCCCATCTCATAAATGATTATGACGATGTCACTTCCGTGTTTAAGTCGACAGTTGGGAAATTGCTTCGAATGCATTCCGATAATAAGGTGGGAGGTTGGTGGGGGTATTTTTCGTTTGTGGCCGAATAGGGGGTGGGTGGCCATTTGCAAGTGGCCAAGGCCCTTCAACCCTCGGTTGGCTTCTTATTAAAGCCCTTCGCCCTGTCACGCACCCCCTTCGGCATTTTTCTCATTCCGGCCCTTTTGCCCTGGTATCTGGCTATCGACAGGGCCGATTGGGCCAATCAAAGGGCCGGGTTAAGCCAAGCCGCATGCGAATGCCGGCAAAAACTCAGACCAAATGCCTTCTCTCATCTCTACCAACTAGAACAATTTACAAATTTACTTGAAATGAATTCTGATATTGAAAGAAAACTCAATTTTGAAAATATTTTTTTATTAAATGAAAAAAATAGAAATACAAATTTTGTATAGAATAGTAAAATGTGTAATAATACCTAATATTTATTCTTGTTTTGTAACTAAATTAAAAGCAAAAATCTACTTCCTAATTATATTTTCTTTTATTATACCCTCAGTGCTGACGTTTCGGTCCTGTTTAGGACCATCCTCAAGACTATTAATACAGAACAAGACACAATGGTCTTAGGAAAATGCCTACAAATTTATAAATTAAATGAATATTTACCATTAGGGTTGTCATCATAAACTTCAATTTCAACTTTTACAACATCAATTAACCAGCTATATTAAAAAAATTTCCAATACTAGATCTAGTTCCATTTTTACTTTCTCTTACCTATGTATTAATGTTAATATAGAAATAGAAAGTATTAGATACATGTTAAAAATTCGATGTTGAGATTTTGATGTAAACAGAGACTACCTGAGTTCAAAAAAGATGGACCCCAAAAAGGTTTTTCTGTCTGTTTAAAGCGAGAAGCGGATACCAACCTTTTTTGGTCCACTTTTTCCGTAAAAAAAAAAAAAATAACGCTGAGGCGAAGATTGAAATTTATATTTAAGTAAGATACCCTGAGGCATAAAAATAAGCTTTTAAGTAAAACCTCTTAAAGAGTAAGCCTACTAGTACTTAACTTTTTTAGTTTTCTCAAAATTCCCTCTGACAATTTTGATCAAAATTCATAAATCAATTATTTTTAAATTTTCTTTCTCTCTCCCCCCCCCCCCCCCGCGGTTCCCAAACAGTCCCATGAATTTATTTTTTTTTATTTCTCTCGTTGACCTTTTTTAAAATTAAATTCAGATATTTGTTCTTTTTTATAATAAAAAAAATCTGGTATGACTGGCGCACAGCACACAACTTTCTCTTACCTTCGGTGATCGAAAGTTGTGTTCTGTGCTTGCCACACCAGATTTTTCGTGTCGAAATATATTTAGTTCCCGACAGTACGGTACATTTGAATTCAGATGTAAAATTTATAAGTATGGGAAAATATTTATATTTTGTTACCATGGCAACCATTTTTCCTATCTTTCCTATGAAACACATGAGTAAAGTGGTCTTCAGAAGATTTCAATCGCAAAATGAGAATATACATTTTAAAGAGCATCTAAAAAATAATTGATTTTTGAATTTAAAAAAAAATCGTTGGAGCAAATTTTGAGAAAATCGAAAAAAACTGAAAAAGTACATCAGTAAAGTACTAGTACTCTTTGGCCGATTTTGATTAAAAGCTTATTTTTCCGGTCCCGGGGGGTGTTTAACTTAAATATAAAATTTCAACCTCGTAGCTCAATTCCTTCATCCTTAAAATTGAACACACACCCACCCACCCACACACCCACACACCCACCCACAGACAGACCATGTCGCGAAAACCACTTTTTTGGATTCAGGGGACCTCAAAACGTGAAGATCCATCAAAATCTCGACATCGAATTTTTGACATGAATCCAATACTTTCTCTCTATATATATATTACATATATACATAGGTAAGAAAGTAAAAAAATATGATATTGGACTCTTCTGAGCCAAATGAGTTCGATTTTAAATTAAAAAAATTGAACCCGAACTAAGCCATTTTGGTCAAATCGAAAGTATCTATTATTTCTGTTTTCATAGAAAAACTAATAATTTTCCATTTGTAATGCATATTTCGATTTTTATTAAATTATCTCATCAACTTTTCATTGAACCAATGATAGAACTAATAATACAAATTTTTAATATATTTTACAAGGCCCGATTTTCGATTGTTTCCCAATTAAATATAATTATTTCTAATTAAAATTTCTTTCTTGATCTCTGTTTTTGATTTGTAAATGTTGACCAACGCCCTATACACCAATCAAGGCTACCCTTTCATTTTAATTAAAAAACATTTCGATGAATTCCCCTTTAAATTTTGAAATTATACTTATTTCAGAAGAGCTTGTGTCCTCTTTAAGTAAATAGCTTTTCACAAAAAATATCATATCAAACTTTAGTAAATTCAAAAAAAAAAATTAATTTTAGATACATTAAATGAATAAATATTAAAAGGGAAAGATAAAATAATATTTTAAAATAAATTTTTTTCTTCATTAGTGTGGCTTTATTATTTACAAATTGTTAATTAATTTCTAATTATCCAGTATAAATTTTGAAAATGATTTGTTTAATGTACATAGTTATTAATATGTTAAATTTAAATTTAGATTGATAAAATTTTCTTAATTTCTACAAATGAAATTGCATATAGAAAGAATTTATATTGATTTTCCCATGTGCAAATTTCATTGGGTTATTTTCTGGTACTTGTAAGAATTTTTCTTTATTTTTTTACCTTTGTCACGTTAAAAATGTATTAATCGTTTTAGTAAAATTTAGTAGTAAGGAGAGCGTAATTATTTTCCCAATTTTTAGCGTTTTTTTACCAGGTTTTGGGTAGTGTTTGAGCAAAACAATTATCTAAATAAATGGTGCATATCTTTGTCAAGTTAAGTAAAATATTCAGCTTTCTAGTAAATGTCTAAGTAGGGATTAATAGTGCCCAACCGAGTAGGTTGTCACAGAGGTAGTGGATACGGGTACTTGGTCACATGTAAAAATTAGTTTAGCTTTTTTAAATTATGTTTATTACATTACTTAAAATGGAAGGGTCATTTGTATTTAAATACATAATCAACAATGATATTCTATTGCAATAATACCAATAAATGAAATGTTCGTCAAGATGCCCATTTTCCTCCATTGTGACAAAGTACCCCGAATTTTTGAAAGTGCCCGGCGTGTATTAACGGTTTCAGCAACTTAAAACTAATCAAGCTTTTACACAAATACATTAATATATAGCTAATTAACTAAGAAATAAGATAAAATAATATTTGCATACCTTCAATTGATTGCAAAAGAATAAAAAAATGCCAAACACCAACTAAAAACTTTACTTTGAGCACTTAATAACAATAAAAGTGAAGGTGGGAAAGTGGTGTAGGTTTTCCGTGAAACATATTTATAAATAAAATTATTTAGTATATGTGAGGTTTCACTAACAAGTTGTAAATGAAAGAAATATTGAATTTCTAACTCGATATATTTCGGGCTATTAACCCATCTTCAGGAGTACATGTGACTGAGTGAATAAAAGAATAGATGCTACTCAGCAGGCTTGGGTAGGAGTGGGGAGGCCTGCTTGGTAGCATCTATTCTTTTAATAATTCTTTGAATAAAAGAATAGATGCTACCCAGCAGGCTTGGGTAGGAGTGGGGGATGGGGCCTGCTTGGTAGCATCTATTCTTTTATTCACTCAGTCACATGTACTCCTGAAGATGGGTTAATAGCCCGAAATATATCGAGTTAAATGAAATTCAATATTTCTTTCATTTACAACTTTTGTTAGTGAAACCTCACATATGCTAAATAATTTTATTTATTAATAAAAGTGAAGTTCACTAACACACGATATGTCTGA
>JAKCPI010020464.1:0-33711 GCA_023213315.1 Euborellia annulipes | reverse complement strand
TTAATTTTTTTAAATTTTTGTTAAAAAATTAATTAACTTTAATTTTAATTTTTAAAAATTTTTATTAATGATGCGTTGCTAACTTCACAAAACTTTCTCTAACCTCAGAAAAAACTTATTTATTTCAACTCGAATGATAAGGTAGGCCTGCTCTTATTTACTATATCGATGTTTTGCTATTTGTTCGCTATTTGACTAGAAGTGAAGCAACTAACCCTCAATTTTTTTCTTTATATATACGGTCTCTTTTAACTATCCTCCGCCTTCGTTTTACCGACATCTTCCCTCGTTTTCGCCACCTGCTACATTGGATTAGTATAAAATAGAAGCTGAATAATAGATATTAGAACTATATACAAAGAAAACGTAACATTTTTTCTTCTTCAGAGACCTGTTCTAATCTATCTTAATGATACTCTAATTTAAGAAACTTTTAATATGAAATATCTTATACATTTCTAAGTAAATTTAACACAAATCCATACCATTTTAATAGATAATTACAATTTAAATAAAACAAAGACAAAAATGTCGAAATTTTTTTTTATTAACGCCAAATTTCTAAAATTTTAAAATAATCTTTCTATTTCAGTTTTTCTCTGTCTATTTTATTGGAAATTCTTATTAAAACAAAATTTTTATATTAATATCCAACAAAACATATCGAGATTATGTTGATTTGTCCCTCAAATTGAAAATACTTTTCTTTATTTTATTCAAATTGTATTAAATTGATTTGTATTTGTGTTAAATTTACTTAGAAATGGATAAGATATTTCATATTAAATGTTTCTTAAATTAGAGTATCATTAAGATAGATTAGAACAGGCCTGTAAGAAGAAACAAAATATTACGTTATTTTTGACGTGCTGTGTAGATCACAAAAAAAAAAAAAAAAAAAACATTTACTTTTGATATTTATTTTAAAAAAATGGAATATTTTTTTTTTTTTAGTAAATCATTTCCTGTCATAAGTAATATAATAATTGCTAATGCATATTGCTTTGGTTATCATGTTATTCAATCTTCTATATAAGTTAAGTTTGGAATAAAATACATACTATATTTATAGAAAACGTAATTCCTGTAAACTGCTAATCTATTTACATCAAGGGAGAAATTTTTTTTATCTTACGTTCTAAAATAATGATTGATAAATTGATGAATTAAAAATGATTAAGAGTCTTTTTTTTACTATGAGAGCAAATTGAAAACTTTATTAGATTAGGTAAAAGAAATAGGAAAAATATTAATGGTAGGCGCCTATACAGTAGGGTGGAGTGAAAAAGTACGATTTTTCACTTTTTTTAAAACGGGTGCGGAAAAGATGTTACATGTTATATACAGGGTGTCCCAGGTGTCACGCACCCCATTGTTGGGATCGAAAGAGAGCCCAAAAATCCATGTTTGGAATTTTTTGTTTAAGTAGTTAATTAGTAATTAATTAATAAAAGTGACCAATCAGGAGCGCGCTACAGGAGAATAGAAAATAAGTGGGATAGTAGTAGATAAATGGCAGAGAAGCTTCACGTAAATTGTTTTGGTTAATTAATAAAATAATAATAATTATTATTGAAGTACAAAAATAATAATCTCAAAATAAATGACAGAGAAGTTTCAGCTGAATTGTTTTGGTTAATGAATGAAATAATAATAATAATTTTTTGAAATACAACAATTAAAGACTTAGGATTAATGACAATTTACCTAATGCTTCTCTGTCATTTATTTCGAGTATTTAATTTTTTTATTTCAATAATAATAATTATTATTTTAATAATTAACCAAAAGAATTCTTCTGAAGCTTTCTTCTCACTTCTCATTAATCCTAAGTCTTTAATTGTTGTATTTCAAAAATTATTATTATTATTTATTTTTTTTTTTTAAAACATTCACCCTTTTTTTTCTCTTTCACGCACACATTCACACAGTCTTTTCGGCAACTTAGGCCATTTAAGACTTTAGACGATACTCGTATTTATATAATATATATTTATTTGGGGTCCAGGCATTCTTATTTAAGCCATTTGGTATCCAAGTGGCTTAAATAAAATCATCGGACTGCCTGGGGTCCGAACCCGCGACGTTTGGTATATGAGGTTAGCACGCTAACCTCTACGCCATGCCCCGAGGGCTTTATTATTATTATTATTTCCTTGATTAACCAAAACAATTCAGCTGAAACTTCTCTGTCATTTATTTTGAGATTATTATTTTTCTACTTCAATAATAATTATTATTATTTTATTAATTAACCAAAACAATTTACGTGAAGCTTCTCTGTCATTTCTCTACTACTATCCCACTTATTTTCTATTCTTCTGTAGCGAGCTCCTGATTGGTCACTTTTATTAATTAATTATTAATTAAATACTTAATCAAAAAATTCCAAACATGGATTTTTGGTTTTCTTAATGTATTTTGAAGTTTACTTGTAATAGTATTCAGATGGATTTGAATGATTATAATAAAAAATTTTTTACACAAAAATTTTTTTTATTTTTCAGGAATTAAACACTGACGACTGGTTTGCGCACATTTCTCAGTTTCGGTCACCATATGTGACCATCATCAGGCCTAAAAAATTAAGATACATTATACAAAACTTAAGGCTTAAAACAAAATCTATCTGATCTTAATGTATTTTTGGGCTCAGAATATTTTTCTCTTTCGATCCCAACAATGGGGTGCGTGACACCTGGGACACCCTGTATAATTAAGTTAGCCTGAATTTATTTATGAAAATCGGATGATATCTTGTTGTGCCATGAAGGGGTTAAAGTTTTAAAATATCACAAAAATGGATTTTTTTTTGTTATATTTTAATGAATTTTGATGTTTAAGGTATTTATAAATGGTAGCTATATTATAGTTGCCTAAAAAAAAATAACTGACATCTCAAATAGAATATTTTGAAGGGCTCTAAGTTCATAGGATTTTTCATTAAATTTTGTTTTAAGTTTCTTAATCCATTTTAAAACTTATTATTTCTCTACTTATAATTTTTATGTAAGCCTATTAGTTATTTTTGCCAATTTTCTTGGAGAAATCGAATGTCATTTGAAGAAGATACAGGAGAGGGCTTTTGTCCCCCCCCTTCCCATCAAAATAGAATATAAAATGTATATATATTTTTAAAATTTTTGTTGAATTGTGACCTCTAAGGGTCCCAAATCGCCATTTTCGAAAAATATGCGTTTTTTAATATTTTTTTTTACTTTCTTTAATAACGTTTAAACGAGATGAGATATCAATTAGCTCTCTTTCCTAAAAGTTTCTTTAAATGAATACCTCGAAGGCCCTTTCGGGGTTTTTTCGGGCCTTTAGGGCCATTTTGGAAAAAATGCATTTTTTAATAAAAATTTTTTACTTTCTTTAATAACGTTTAAACAAAATGAGATATCAATTAGCTCTCTTCGCTAAAAGTTTATAACTATCTCGAAAAGGTTTTCAAGGTTTTTTGAAATTCAGATCCTCTATTTTGGATCAAGTTTCTACCGTAAGCTCTAGTTGAAATATTTTGAAAATTAAAATATGCAAATAAAACACTCGGTTATTGGTTCCAAGTTATTTATTAATTAATATTAATAAAGAAATCTCTCTTTCATTTAATCTTAATTTATCTTACTTTTTTTTTTTTTAAACACACTCGCACTCTTTAAATTTCTCTTTTAAAATATTTTTCTACGTTTCCACCAAAACCTTTGAACGGTGCGCGATGAAAAAACTTGTCGAATAAAAAAATGCTTTTTAGTAAAGTTGGAAAAAAAAAAATTATGTACAATAACTGATAATTTAAAACTACTGATTAGATAGATTTTTTAAACAAAATTTTTACTGGGTTAAAAAAAAAAAAAATTTATAAATTCGAATAGAGCGATCTTTGAGAATTTTTTCAATTAGCCAGTCTAAATATCGCTTAAGATTGGCAAATCGCGCCCCCTGGACTCTAACCAGGACTTTCCGTCCAAAAGAGCTTTTATAATTCTTTTCTGGCGACCTTCGATCGTAAATTATTAGCTTGAAACATTTCAGCCCATAATATTTTCTTCTTTTAAACTACAGTATTATCATAATTATTTTAAAATAATTATGTATATTTTCATTTCGAAATTTATTTAATTTTTCTATAATTTATTTATACTCTTAAAATTGTTTAAATCACGCTTTACTCTTGTACTTCATAGGAAAGATAGGAGTCTATGATGTTTATAAATTTTATTTCTTGAATTCTACTGTAACTACAGAAAAAATCTGCCGTGGCAAAACAGAACTAAAATTTCAATCATAGGAGTTGAGAGAAGGTTGCGTATTGAGCGATCATCACACCAGATTTATTAGTAAAACATTCCTATAAATACATAGACTGGCGACAAGTACAACCGAAGCCTTACTAAACGGTATGTGTTACTCGAGTATTATGATTCGTAAAATCATTTGATGATGCTAGTCAACCCAAATGACTTACTACTAATAAAATTAGATTTTTCGGCCATTAACAGGGATGAAATAAATTTTTTATTTCTTATCTTCGACTTCTTTCGTTTTGATGAAAAAAATCTGGTGTGACTGGCGCACAGCACACAACTTTCTCTTACCTTCGGTAATCGAAAGTTGTGTTCTGTGCTTGTCACACCAGCTTTTTTGTGTCGACATATATTTAGTTCCCGACATTACGGAACATTTGAATTCAGATGTAAAATTTATAAGTATGGGAAAATATTTATATTTTGTTACCATGGCAACCATTTCTCCTAGATTCTCTATGAAGCACAAGAGTAAAGTGGTCTTCTGAAGATTTCAATTGCAAAATGAGAATATACATTTTAAAGAGCATCTAAAAAATAATTGATTTTTGAATTTTAAAAAAAAATCGTTGGAGCAAATTTTGAGAAAATCGAAAAAAACTGAAAAAGTACATCAGTAAAGTACTAGTACTCTTTGGCCGATTTTGATTAAAAGCTTATTTTTCCGGTCCCGGAGGGTGTTTAAGTTAAATATAGAATTTCAACCTCGTAGCTCAATTCCTTCATGCTTAAAATTGAACACAGACACACACACCCCACCCACCCACACACAGACAGACCATGTCGCGAAAACCACTTTTTTGGATTCAGGGGACCTCAAAACGTGAAGATACATCAAAATCTCGACATCGAATTTTTGACATGAATCCAATACTTTCTCTCTATATATATATTACATATATACATAGGTAAGAGAAAGTAAAAAAAAAATTACCACAGACATAAACACAGACACACACACACACAAACATCTTTCCAAAAACTACTTAAATGGATTCAGGGGATCTCAAAACGCATTTTGGCAGCTTCAGAAAAATTTCGAATTTTTTTTTTCACGATGCGCCCTCGGGGCCTGGTGTAGAGGTTAGAGCGCTAACCTCGTATACCAAACGTCGCGGGTTCGGACCCCAGGCATTCCGATGATTTGGATACCAAATGGCTTAAATAAGAATGCCTGGAGCCCAATATAGATAAATTCATAAATAACGGTTATCGTCAAAGTCTTATATGGCCTAAGTTGCCGAAAAGACTGTGTGAATGTGTGTGTGAATGAAAAAATCTGGTGTGACTGGCGCACAGCACACAACTTTCTCTTACCTTCGGTAATCGAAAGTTGTGTTCTGTGCTTGTCACACCAGATTTTTGTGTCGACATATATTTAGTTCCCGACAGTACGGAACATTTGAATTCAGATGTAAAATTTATAAGTATGGGAAAATATTTATATTTTGTTACCATGGCAACCATTTCTCCTATCTTCCCTATGAAATACAAGAGTAAAGTGGTCTTCAGAAGATTTCAATCGCAAAATGAGAATATACATTTTAAAGAGCATCTAAAAAATAATTGATTTTTGAATTTTAAAAAAAAATCGTTGGAGCAAATTTTGAGAAAATCGAAAAAAACTGAAAAAGTACATCAGTAAAGTACTAGTACTCTTTGGCCGATTTTGATTAAAAGCTTATTTTTCCGGTCCCGGGGGGTGTTTAACTTAAATATAAAATTTCAACCTCGTAGCTCAATTCCTTCATGCTTAAAATTGAACACAGACACACACACAGACACACACACACACACCCCCACACACACACACACACACACACACACACACACACACACACACACACACACACAGACAGACCATGTCGCGAAAACCACTTTTTACTTTCTCTTACCTATGTATATATGTAATATATATATATAGAGAGAAAGTATTGGATTCATGTCAAAAATTCGATGTCGAGA
This sequence comes from Euborellia annulipes, assembly GCA_023213315.1. Classification (NCBI taxonomy): domain Eukaryota; kingdom Metazoa; phylum Arthropoda; class Insecta; order Dermaptera; family Anisolabididae; genus Euborellia; species Euborellia annulipes. The sequence goes on along the minus strand of JAKCPI010020464.1, from coordinate 27,439 downwards.
TTTTGATGGATCTTCACGTTTTGAGGTCCCCTGAATCCAAAAAAGTGGTTTTCGCGACATGGTCTGTCTGTGTGTGTGTGTGTGTGTGTGTGTGTGTGTGTGTCTGTGTGTGTGTCTGTGTTCAATTTTAAGCATGAAGGAATTGAGCTATGAGGTTGAAATTTTATATTTAAGTTAAACACCCCCGGGACCGGAAAAATAAGCTTTTAATCAAAATCGGCCAAAGAGTACTAGTACTATACTGATGTACTTTTTCAGTTTTTTTCGATTTTCTCAAAATTTGCTCCAACGATTTTTTTTTAAATTCAAAAATCAATTATTTTTTAGATGCTCTTTAAAATGTATATTCTCATTTTGCGATTGAAATCTTCTGAAGACCACTTTACTCTTGTACTCCATAGAAAAGATAGGAGAAATGGTTGCCATGGTAACAAAATATAAATATTTTCCCATACTTATAAATTTTACATCTTGAATTCAATTGTACCCTACTGTCGGAAACTAAATACATGTCGACACGAAAAATCTGGTGTGACAAGCACAGTGCACAACTTTCGATTACCGAAGGTAAGAGAAGTTGTGTGCTGTGCGCCAGTCACACCAGATTTTTGGATTCAGGGACCTCAAAACGTGAAGATCCATCAAAATCTCGACATCGAATTTTTGACATGAATCCAATACTTTCTCTCTATATATATATTACATATATACATAGGTAAGAGAAAGTAAAAAGTATGTTTAAAAAAAAAAAAAAAAAAAAAACTTTAGCTGCCCATCCTACGGGTGATGCGCAAAGTTAAAAATCATTTTATTATATTTCATTGGTGCATGCAAAAAAAAAGATCCTCAAATTAATAACAACAGCCAAAAAGGAATCTCTTTTTCATACTTGTGCTCGGATTTCATGAGACGAATAGGTGCACGTGTCATTTGGTGTAGGTCTATACACCAAAGGCAAATGCGAGCTCTCTATCAGGCTTAGTAAAATGGCCTCTAATTAAACATCGATTATGCATCTAGGCAGAGATATAAAATAATTTTCCTCAGATTAAATTTAAAAAAAAGTAAAAAACTCTCTATTTTCATTATACGCTAGACTAGTTATTAAATATTCCTCATACGATTTTTCTACTCTATTCAGAATACAAATGTTGGAATTTAGAAAATTTATAAAAACAACATTGTTTCATTATTGGAGATTTCTAGAAAAATATCTGGTGTGACTACTCGCACAGCGCACAACTTTCCGTATGTGAAGTTGTGTTCTGTCCTTGTCACACCAGATTTTTTTGTATCGTGATATTTTTTTTTTTAAACATTCACACTTTTTTTCTCATTCACACTCACACTCACACACACACACCCACATTCACACTGTCTTTTCGGCAACTCAGGCCATTTAAGACATTTACGATAACCGTTATTTATGAATTTATATATATTAGGGTCCAGGCATTTTTATTTAAGCCATTTGGTATCCAATTGGCTTAAATAAAATCATCGGACTGCCTGGGGTCCGAACCCGCGACGTTTGCTATACGAGGTTAGCACGCTAACCTCTACACCAAGCCCCGAAGGCGTCGTGATATATTTAGTTTCCGCATATATATTAGAATTCAAGATGTCAAATTTATAATCATGGAAAATATTTATATTTTGTTGCCCTCGGGGTTTGGCGTAGAGGTTAGCGTGCTAACCTCGTATACCAAACGTCGCGGGTTCGGACCCCAGGCAGTCCGATGATTTTATTTAAGCCATTTGGATACCAAATGGCTTAAATAAGAATGCCTGGACCCCAAATAAATATATATTATGAAATAACGGTTATCGTAAAAGTCTTAAATGGCCTAAGTTGCCGAAAAGACTGTGTGAATGTGTGTGTGAATGTGAGAGTGAATGAGAAAAAAAGTGTGAGTGATTTTTTTTTTTTTTTTTTTTTTTTTTTTATTAAAAAAACATTCACACTTTTTTCTCATTCACACTCACACTCACACACATTCACACTGTCTTTTCGGCAACTTAGGCCATTTAAGACTTTTACGATAACCGTTGTAGAGAATATATCTATTGTGGGGTCAGGCATTTTTATTTAAGCCATCTGGTATCCAGATGGCTTAAATAAAATCATCGGACTGCCTGGGGTCCGAACCCGCGACGTTTGGTATATGAGGTTAGCACGCTAACCTTCTACACCACGCCCCGTGGGCGTGTGAGTGATTTAAAAAAAAAAAAAAAAAAATTATATTTTGTTACCATGGCAACCATTTCTCCTATCTTTCCTATGAAGTACAAGAGTAAAGTGTACTTCAAACAATATCAAGAGCAAAATAAGAATATACATTTTAAAGAGCATCTAAAAAAATAATTGATTTATGAATTTTAATCAAAATCGTTTAAACGAATTATGAGAAAATCGAAAAAAACTGAAAAAGTACATCAGTAAAGTACAAGTACTTTTTGGCCGATTTTGTTCAAAAGCTTCACGTCATGTGCCAAGGGGGGTGCCTGGCTTAAATATAAACTTTCAGGCTCCTAGCTCTTTTCGTTCAGGCATTATTTCGAACACAGACAGACAATTTCATGTATTTTCATCAAATACTTTCTCTTTATACACACTCTTATATACCTAGGTAAGAGAAAGTAAAAAAATAGATCAACTTTTTTTTTATATATAATAAATGTTTATTATATTTAGGAAAATTCCAAAATTTTCTTTCAATTTTTTTTACGCATTCATTATCTTGTCCTTTCTCAGTTTAACATTGACAGAACGCGGTGCGCGCACCTGTCTTAGTATAGGTTAGTTGTTTTTATAATATTATTTTAATCTGGAATTAAACAAGGCTACTTATATCCATATTTATTGCATTTCATTTTTAATTGATGCATAAATACGATTTTAACTTTTACTAATATTATTATTATTGCTTAATAGATTGTGAGTAGTTCGTGATCAACGTTATCGAATAAATTATTGTCTCTTAAACTTTTAAAAACTCCCCTGATTAAAAGAGAAAAAAAAGACTGTTCAAACAAGTATAGTACCAGACTATAGAGCAGTGATTCTTAACCTTTTTTTTTTTGTCGCGGCACACTTTTGACCAATTCAAAAGAAAAAGAAGTTTTTGCTTACATATAATACACCGTGTAAAAAAATATGGTGTAACTAGTCTCATAGCACACAACTTTCGAAAGTTGTGTTCTGTGCTTGTCACACCAGATTTTTTTGTGTCGTCATGTATTTAGTTTCCGACAGATTTTCAAGATGTAAAATTTATAAATATGGGAAAATATTTATATTTTGCAACCATTTCTCTTATCTTTTCTATGGAGTATAAGAGTAAAGTGGTCTTCATAAGTTTTTAATGCCAAAATGAGAATATACATTTTAAAGAGCATCTAAAAAATAATTGATTTATGAATTTTAATCAAAGTCGTTGTAGCGAATTTTGTGAAAATCGAAAAAAACTGAAAAAGTACATCAGTAAAGTACTAGTACACTTTGGCTGATTTTGATTAAAAGCATATTTTCATGCCTCAGGAGGGTGCCTAACTTGAATATAAAATTTCAACCTCCTAGCTCATTTCCTTCATGCTTTAAATTGAACCCAGACCATGTCGCGAAAACCACTTTTTTTGATTCAGGGGACCTCAAAACGTGTATATCCATCAAAATCTCGACATCGAATTTTTGACATGAATCCAATATTTTCTATCTCTATATACCGGTATTAACATATACATAGAGGTAAGAGAAAGTAATTATAGCTAATTAATTAAAATAATTAAATCTCTCAAATGAAAAATAATAAAAATTGTTATATAATTAAATTTCTAATTTTTTTTTCCTTAGAGAAATCGGCGATGGGCTCGGATTGGATTAAGATAGACAGAGAGAGCCCCGGGCCTGGCGTAGTAGGCAGCGTGCCCACCCCCTATACCAAACGTCGCGGGTTCGGACCCCAGGCAGTCCGATGATTTTATTTAAGCCATTTGGATACCAAATGGCTTAAATTGAAATGCCCCAATAGATATATTCAATACAACGTTTGTCGTAAAAGTCTTATATGGCCTAAGTTGCCGAAAAGACTGTGCGAATGAGTGTGAGTGTGAAAAAACTGTGAATGTTTTTTATTAAAAAAAACAGAGACAGACACTCCCCCCACTGTATATATTCCTTAAGAGGGCCAGATATGCAATTTTATTATTAAATGCCTGAAACAAGTTGACGGCACTTAATTAAGAAAAGGCGAGGGTCCAAAAACTACCTAAATGGATTCTGGGCACCTCAAAACGCATTTTGCCACTTTCCGTTCCCTTTTTTACGATTACATTAAATTAACTACAGTTGGTGGGCAAAGCTAAAAATAGTAGACTCCAGGGTGGATGGACATCACTATCCATTAAAATGAATACGTTTTATTTTTGTTATTTTGTGTTCAAATTGAACTTGTTCACTTTAGAATAAATTTAGAAATATTTAATTTAATTTAATTTCCATTGGATGCTTTAAACAAACTCAAGTTTGCCCTCGGGGCATGGTGTAGAGGTTAGCGTGCTAACCTCATATTCCAAACGTCGCGGGTTCGGACCCCAGGCAGTCCGATGATTTTATTTAAGCCAATTGGATACCAAATGGCTTAAATAAGAATGCCTGGACCCCATATATGTATATTAATCTCTATAACGGATATCGTAAAAGTCTTAAATGGCCTAAGATGCCGAAAAGACTGTGTGAATGTGTGTGTGAGTGGGAGTGTGAATGAGAAAAAAGTGTGAATGTTTTAAAAAAAAAAAAAAAAAAAAAAAACTCAAGTTTTTTTTTGTTTTTGTTTTTGAACGTAAATTTTATTATAGATCAAAATCAATTAATATCTTTTATTAAGTTGAATATTTCAAATAAACTAATTCCATTTAAAATAAATATGTTAATGTACAGTTTTTTTTTAATCTACATATTTAGAACGTGCTCTTTAAAGTCCATTTTACTCATAACAATTTTCATTTCAATAATAGTTATTGCTGTAATAGCAATTTATTTTGTCTCTTTTTTATTATAAATCGACAAACGTGTTTGCTTTCTTCTAAACTAAACTAATTGGCCCATTTTATCTTGAAATTTATATGTAACTGGAATAGTTCATGAATAAGTAAAAATAATAGCAGGTATTGTCTATTTCATTTATTAAGGCCTACTAAGCTGACGTTTCGGTCTTGATTAAGACCATCTTCAGAGCTTGTAGGCTTTCAATATAGGCACTTTAATATAAAACTATAATTAAAAAAAAAAGAAAAAAAGGAAAAGAGCTGGGGGTGGTAATGGCAAAAAAAGGGGAGGAGTGGGACAAAATTTATTTGTACATCTTCAGTCCTCGTTGGTTTATAAATTAAACTTATAAATTAAATTAATTATAAGCCAACGAGGACTGAAGATGGACAAATAAATTTTGTCCGAAACGTCTCCTTTTTCGGCATTTAGCATCCAAAGGCTCTCTTCATTTGCCGCACCTGTACTTGTTCTTTTCCATTCCATAACATCAACAGCAACTTCTCTTCGAATTATAAAACTATAATTAATTATAAAATTATTATAATCTATATAGCTTGCTTATATATTCATAATATGCATGATTGAATATTTATTTACGTGCGAATTTTGATTGCCCACAAGCTATGAAGATGGTCTTAATCAAGACCGAAACGTCAGTTTAATGGGGATTAATAAATGCTATTCTTTTTTATTTACTTACTCATCCATTTAATCTTTTTTATAGCGATTGGGAGAATTAGGCTAGATTAGAGCCCCGGGACGGACTGGCCTCTCTTGAAAGAGATCATGGATTTCAAATAACGAAGATTTTTTTTATTAAGGTCTTTTCGTCATCTTTGCCACCGACTTTAACGATACACATTTTTTTACATACGATATATTAGAGGATCCAGGCACATTTAAAGAAAGAAGAAGAAGATTGTCAATCACCAAACAATAATATAAAATTTAATTGTTGGAGTGATTTGGAATAATAATAATAATAATAGCTCCTCCGGGGGGGGGCTAGAGTTGTTGACAAATGTCAATATTAATAGACTTAAAGTCACGGGGGGCGAGTTTGCATCCTATACAGTCCGATGAATTTGAATACCAAGTGGTAGGCCTATAATTAAATGTGTCTGGACCGTCTAATGTATCAAAGAGAAAAAAACGCTATATTTTCAGCAATTGTTTTTAATTCGTTAGTAAGGCAATATTTCCATATATTTCGGAGACCTATCGGCACTCCTTCCTCAGTGGATTTCACCTCAATTCACCTCATTACGGCCCTTATAATTAAAACGCTTGGAAGCGACATGTTATTTGATCAGCAATTATTAATCATTTTCATTATCATTTCCTCTAATGTATCGTCAATAATATTATGAGTATCATTAAAGTCATGGCTTAAGATGCCGAAAATAATTTTTAAAAACTAGGTTTTTTGAGAAGAAAAAAATTTATTTTAGATTTTATTAATCGCGATTGTTTTTATTAGGAACAGACTGAATATTCGGTTTCGGCCAAAAAGTAGCGGAAACCTGAGTCTGAAAAAGATAGGATGAGACTCGCATACAAAAAAAAAAGGTCAAATGATTTGCACTTGAAGGAGAAAAAAATTTCCGCAGTGCGGAAAAAATTTAAAACAAAAAAACAAAAAAAGTAAAATAATATGAAGTAAACTAAGATTGAGGCCGAAATTCGGTTTCGGTTGGAAATCTTGTTTCAGTCGGACCCTAGTTTTTATATAGTCAATTAGAGTTTTACTTTCAGCATAAATTGACATCACATTTAGTCTGATCTGATTAGTCGTTCGGAAACTACAATGGTTTAAACATTCAAATAAGAATTTCCCCTCGAATAATAAGAAAAAAATCTGGTGGGACTGGCGCACAGCACACAACTTTCTCTTACCTTCGGTAATCGAAAGTTGTGTTCTGTGCTTGTCACACCAGATTTTTTGTGTCGACATGTATTTAGTTTCCGACAGTAGGGTACATTCGATTTTCAAGATGTAAAATTTACAAGTATGGGAAAATATTTACATTTTGTTAACATGGCAACCATTTCTCCTATCTTCCCTATGAAATACAAGAGTAAAGTGGTCTTCAGAAGATTTCAATCACAAAATAAGAATATACATTTTAAAGAGAATCTAAAAAATAATTGATTTTTGAATTTAAAAAAAATCGTTGGAGCAAATTTAGAGAAAATCGAAAAAAACTGAAAAAGTGCATCAGTAAAGTACTAGTACTCTTTGGTCGATTTTGGTCAAAAGCTTCGTGTCACGTCCCATGGGGGTGACTAACTTAAATATAAAATTTCAACCTCCTAGCTCTTTTCGTTCTTGAGATTTTTTGTTCACAGACAGACACACACCACCCACACAGACCATGTCGCGAAAACCAGTTTTTTGGACTCAGGGGACCTCAAAACGTGAAGATCCATCAAAATCTCGACATCGAATTTTTGACATGAATCCAATACTTTCTCTCTCTCTATATATTAACATATATATAGGGGTAAGAGAAAGTAAAAATAAATGGTGAAATCTTTAGCTGAAGAATCATGCTTTCTAATCGTATATTCAAAATAATTATACCAGGAGTTATTCGAGTCGATAACGTACAATTTTCCATACGCCTTTATCCAATTTGTTCGTGCATGCTTCCCTTGCAGGTCCATATTCTTGAATTGTAAGACGTCACGTCAAAAAAAAAAATTATAATAATGCTGATTTAGACTATAAATATTAATCCCCATGAATTCTACCAAATTTTGGAAATTACCTAGCATTCCTGAGAAGAAAAAATAGTTTCGTATCTATAGGCTTTGTTACTTATATTGTAGAGAAAGAAAGTTGTTTATTATATTGTTTATATAATCGACATACGAATATTGTCTTCAAAAACAATGCAATCTCAATTCCCATATCGTCATAAACACTTGATAATTGAATAAAAAAATCTGGTGTGACTGGCGCACAGCACACAACTTTCTCTTACCTTCGGCAATCGAAAGTTGTGTTCTGTGCTGTCACACCAGATTTTTGTGTCGACATATATTTAGTTCCCGACAGTACGGAACATCTAAATTCAGATGTAAAATTTATAAGTGTGGGAAAATATTTATATTTTGTTACCATGGCAACCATTTTTCCTATCTTTTCTATGGAGAACAAGAGTAAAGTGGTCTTCAGAAGATTTCAATTGCCAAATGAGAATATACATTTTAAAGAGCATCTAAAAAATAATTGATTTTTGAATTTAAAAAAAAATCGTTGGAGCAAATTTTGAGAAAATCGAAAAAAACTGAAAAAGTACATCAGTAAAGTACTAGTACTCTTTGGCCGATTTTGATTAAAAGCTTATTTTCCGGTCCCGGGGGTGTTTAAGTTAAATATAAAATTTCAACCTCGTAGCTCAATTCCTTCATGCTTAAAATTGAACACACACAGACACCAGACACACAGACAGACCATGTCGCGAAAACCACTTTTTTGGATTCAGGGGACCTCAAAACGTGAAGATCCATCAAAATCTCGACATCGAATTTTTGACATGAATCCAATACTTTCTCTCTATATATATATTACATATATACATAGGTAAGAGAAAGTAATAAATTATTTGATGTTTTAAAAATCAACAAGAACCAGATCGGCCCGTCACTTGGCCTGACATTTGGAAAAACTATTCGTACCTCACCAGGTGTTTAATCAATGTTTAGATTTATTACACACATTAAATAAATAAAATCATAAATTTCAATGAAAGCTCTCGCATCTCCTCCGCTTGTCATTTCAAATTAAATTATTCCTTATTTGTTTTTTTTTTATTTTATTCGTTAAATCGAAGAACTTTAATTGGGTGGTCTAGCGGTGCCAGCGTCCAAGTTTCCGGGTTCCAATCCCGGGCAGGACATCGCTTTTAATTATGTAAGACAAATTTACTTGCATACTTCTCAAGGCCAAAGATGAGAAAAAAAGAAGATCCATTTAAATAAAAATATCACAATTTATTTTTTTACTTAAAAAATAAGTATTCTAATAAAATTTTTAATATTATTTTTTTTTATTATATTTATTTTTAAATACTAAAATTGCATGACATATTTGATAATTTTATTATTATGGAAATTTTAACTATTTAAAGAAATAAAGTAAAAGATCAAATGCATTTTTGGAATAGTACCAAATATATATTATTAATAGGTCATGTCTATTAATCTCATTTAAAAATTCCCCGAGATGTCTTTTTCATAGTCTTGACAAAATATAAAAAAGTTTATTAACATATTTGTGTGTATCTATTTTTCATAAATTCTATATAATATCGTTTTTATAAAAACACTAGTCGCAAAGACCGCCTTCGGCGGGCTTTCCGCCTAGCCAGGGGGCTGCGCCCCTGGACCCCTTGCTCACCATCGGCGAGCAAGTTTATTCCCAATTTGGGATATTTCTTGTTGCAATGCAAGTGTTAAGATGTTAAGGAAGGATCTTATATTCAAGCGAGGCGAGGGTACCGATTGGGAACAGCACAAAAGGGTCTGTTTATGACTGTTTAAAGGGTCAGTCACCTGCGTCCTCTCTTCGTTTTTCAACTGCTGCGTAGCCCCCACCCCCAGCCCATAGTCAGGTAGGAAGCTGGTTCACACAGCATAAAGGACGCTCTCTAATTTCTAGCCAACTTGTTGATTTTGTGTTCCCATATTGAAGAAATTTGATTATAATTAATTTTCCAAAATATTTAAGAGATTCAAATTATTACTACGTTACTCCCAGAGCCATGTATTATAGGTGTACTTAATTTCAAATGGATTCATTGAAAATTGTGGATTTCTATAGAACATATACATACATATTTACATACATACATACATTTTTCCCATTTCATTTTTATATATATAGATACAATAGCGATGCCCCATCATTATAGGTTATATTGATAAATATTAAAATAATTTTCAGCTGGGCGGAAGGGGGGGGGAACCCGGGCTCCCCCCGAAATTTTTCAAATCCATATCATTTTAATAAATAATTACATTTTAAAGACAAAAATGTCGAAATGTTTTTATTAGGGGTCCGACCGAAACAAGATTTTCAGCCAAAACCGAAACCGAATATTCGGCCTCAATCTTAGTTTCGGCCGAAACCGTAACTTGGATTTCCTATAAAAAATTTATATCATTTTAACTTTTTTTTTTTTTGAAATTTTTTTCGCCATGCGGAAAATTTTTTTTCCCTCCCGTGAAAAATCATTTTACAAATTAAAATTAAATATACAAATTAAACACTAGGTTATTTGTTTCAAAGGTTTTATTAATTAAAAATTAACACTTGATACGTATTTCGACAATTTCTTGTCATCATCAGAAGTGATTCCAATCAAGTGTTAATTTTTAATTAATAAAACCTTTGAAACAAATAACCTAGTGTTTAATTTGTATATTTAATTTTAATTTACAAAATGTTTCAACGAGAACCAATGGTCGAAAGTTTAAATCTTATTAAATCATTTTACCTTTTTTTTTTTTTTTTTTTTTTTAGGGAGACTAAATTTTTTTCTCCCTCAAGTGCAAATCATTTGACTTTATTTTTTTTGCATGCGAGTCTCATCCCATCTTTTCAGACTCAGGTTTCGGCTACTTTTTGGCCGAAACCGAATATTCGGTCGGTTCCTAGTTTTTATTTACATCAAATTCCAAAAGTTTTAAAATAATCTTACCATTTCAGTTTTTCTCTGTTTATTTTATTGGAAATACTTATAAAAACAAAATTTTGAATTAATATCCAACAAAATATATTGGGATTTTGTTGATTTGTCCCGCAAATTGAAAACAAGAGCGGATACAGGGGGGGGGGGGTAAAGGGGGTAATTACCCCCTGAGATTAAAAAAAATACTTTTTTTTTAAATTTTAAAAATTAATACTTAAAAATCTGGTGTGACTGGCGCACAGCACACAACTTTCTCTTACCTTCGGTAATCGAAAGTTGTGTACTGTGCTTGTCACACCAGATTTTTTGTGTCGACATGTATTTAGTTCCCGGCAGTAGGGAATATTTGAATTCAGATGTAAAATTTATAAGTATGGGAAAATATTTATATTTTGTTACCATGACAACCATTTCTCCTATCCTTCCCTATGAAGAACAAGAGTAAAGTGTGCTTCAAACAATTTTGAGGGCAAAACGAGAATATACATTTGAAAGAGCATCTAAAAAATAATTGATTTTTGAATTTTAATCAAAATCGTTAGAGCGAATTTTGAGAAAATCGAAAAAAACTGAAAAAGTACATCAGTAAAGTACTAGTACTCTTTGGCCGATTTTGATTAAAAGCTTATTTTTCCGGTCCCGGGCGGTGTTTAACTTAAATATAAAATTTCAACCTCCTAGCTCAATTCCTTCATGCTTAAAATTGAACACACACCCACACCCCACACACCCACACACCCACACACCCACACACCCACACACCCACAGACAGACCATGTCGCGAAAACCAGTTTTTGGATTCAGGGGACCTCAAAACGTGAAGATCCATCAAAATCTCGACATCGAATTTTTGACATGAATCCAATACTTTCTCTCTATATATATTACATATATACATAGGTAAGAGAAAGTAAAAATTTGTTTTGTTTTATATTCTGGCAAACAAGTACAGAATGCGCCTTTAAATTACCGAAATTAAGAAAAAATAGTGTGCTGTGCGATCACTCACACCAGATTACCCCCCCGAGAAACACCTCTGGATCCGCTCTTGATTGAAAATCGACATTTTTGTCTTTGTTTTATTTAAATTGTAAATGATTTGTATTTGTGTTAAATTTACTTAGAAAGGTATAAGATATATCATATTTAATGTTTCTTTAATTAGAGTAGCATTAAGGTAGATTAGAACAGGTCTTTTTTAAGAAAAAACAAAATATTACGTTAATTTTTACGAGCAATGTATTTAATTTCCGATGGAAACCTAGAAGTCAAATTTATAAACAAATACATTTATATTTGTAATCAGCTTCTATCATTCCAATGACATCGAATTTTTGATATGAATCCAATACTTTCTCTCTATAAGTTATATATCGACGCTCTCAGTAGAAAAGTGTCTAACTCCACTTTTTTTTTCGAAAATCATTTTTTTGTATTTTCTGTTGAAAAATATCAATTCTCCTTATCAGGCCCGCAGACAGGGGGGACAGGGGGCTATATCTCCGGGGCCCAGGTCCTCCGAGGAGGCCCGGGCCCATTGCGCTCCCAACTTAAAATTCTAATAAAAAATAATTTTCAAGGTTAAAATTTCAATTAAAAAAAAGTAAAAATCATTTTCTTGAAATTTTTTTTCTAAAGAGGCCCGGGCCCTTTAACTCAATTCTCAAAATTTCAATTAAAAAAATCATATTCTTGAAATTTTTTCCTCAGAGGGCCCGGGCCCTTTAAGCTCAAATCAAGTTTGATCTTTTCACGACTCAGGATAGCAGATTTCAGTGGCTAATTTTCAAAAAAATTTTCCATACCCCCAGATTCACCCGGAAATCCTCTGTCCGGATCTCGATAAATTATTGTAACTCTTTGTTTAGGAAATTTTGAAAAATTTTTTAAATAATTTTATTTAATTAAATATTGTAAGCTAGGTATAACTATTTCAAAAATCTGGTGTGACTGGCGCACAGCACACAACTTTCTCTTACCTTCGGTAATCGAAAGTTGTGTACTGTGCTTGTCACACCAGATTTTTTGTGTCGAGATATATTTAGTTTCCGACAGTAGGTTACATTCGATTTTCAAGATGTAAAATTTATAAGTATGACAAAATATTTATATTTTGTTACCATGGCAACCATTTCTCCTATCTTTTCTATGGAGTACAAGAGTAAAGTGGTCTTCAGAAGATTACAATCACAAAATGAGAATATACATTTTAAAGAGAATCTAAAAAATAATTGATTTTTGAATAAAAAAAAAAAATCATTGGAACGAATTTTGAGAAAATCGAAAAAAACTGAAAAAGTGCATCAGTAAAGTACTAGTACTCTTTGGTCGATTTTGTTCAAAAGCTTCGTGTCACGTCCCATGGGGGTGCCTAACTTAAATATAAAATTTCAACCTCCTAGCTCTTTCCGTTCTTGAGATATTTTGTTCACAGACAGACAGACAGACACACAGACAGACCATGTCGCGTACAACCACTTTTTTGGATTCAGGGGACCTCAAAACGTGAAGATCCATCAAAATCTCGACATCGAATTTTTGACATGAAACCAATACTTTCTCTATATATATTAACATATATATAGAGGTAAGAGAAAGTAAAATAAATGCATCTAATTAAAAACTATGAATGATAATACAAAATTTTCATTTAAACATTAAGTTCCGGGTTGACCGAGCTGGAGCTCGTTTTTTTTTTTTTTTTTGAGAAAATTGAAAAAAACTAAAAAAGTGCATCAGTAAAGTACTAGTACTCGAAGTTTTTTAAAGACGTGTAGGGAGGTATCGAAAAGAAAATATCGATACTTGTACTTGATATCGAATCGAAAGGTATCAGAAGAAAAGCACCGATACCAATTAGTATCGAGTATTTCTTAACATTTAATAGTAAATCCAAGAGATGCAGTATTAAAATATAAATTCTTTCCATTTTATATTAATTTATATTATATCTTTATATATAAAATTCTTCTGTACGTGTGTATGTGACTGAACTCCTCCTAAACGACTGAACCAATTATGATGAAATTTTCTGTGTATGTTTGTGAGAATCCCGGACAGGTTTTGTTTCACAAATAACAATAAGTTAATGAGTAATTAACCGTTAAAATAAGAAAAAAATAAAAATTAGGAGAAATAGTTGCCATGGTAACAAAATATAAATATTTACCCATGTTTACGATTTTTTATTTATTTACATTTTGAATTCTAAAATATCTGCGTGAATTTTTTGTTTGTGTATCGGGAGAGTCCCGGAAAGGATATTATTCACAAAAAATCTTAAATTCATGAATAATTAACCGTTAAAATAAACACTATATATATAAAAATGAAAAGGGAAGGCGAGCAAGGGGGGTCCAGGGGGCGCAGCCCCCTGCTAGGCGGAGCCCCGCCGAAGGCGGGGCTGCGTCTAGTATTTTATAAATAAAGAAAAAAATCAATATCAATCAATCAATAGAAGGATTGATTCTATATTTATTCTATATTTCATAAAAATATTTTAAAATACAAATTAGATAAAAAAATTAAAGATGAGTTCACTTCTTTTTGTCTCGGACTGTCCCAAGCCAAGCGAGGGAAACGCCACTTGGATCAACCAACAATCTCTCTTTGTTATTTCTGTTTAATTAATCAAAACGTAGGTTTACCTGGTGATATCGAGGATGAAAAGAAAGGAGCAGGCGTGGAACATAATCAGGTGAGGTGTCGGCATCGTGGATTGTTGAGGAAGGAAACATTTGATGAGATACGAATAAATAGATGTGACAGAAACACAAGCTTGAGGCTCACTGAGGCGGCGACGGCAGCGCTGCCGCCGCCGCTGCAGTCGTCTTCGTCTTCGTCTCAAACCGAACAAAGCCGAACTCTCCCGAAGTGCAAGTGTGTGTGTGATTGAAAGAAACCGGTTTGATTGTTGAATCTATTTTTAATTTCAATAATGAAAATAAAATAAAAGAGAAAGATAATTTTTTTTTTAATAAAATAAATTGAATACGTAATACATTTTTAATATTTTAAATAAATAAATAAATAAAAATAGTAAAATTTTTAAATATATAAAAAAAAGATTTTATTTTATCTATAAAAAATGATTTCTCTCTTGTAAGCTTAAATGAAAATTCCGGGTTGACCGAGCTTTTCTTGGGGAGGGGGGGGGGGGGGGGGGGCAAATTTTTTTCTTGGGGGGCAAACATTTTTTTTTCCTTAAAATTTACTTACAAATAGGTACTCAAATTTGGCCAAAACATATTTAATTAAATTAATTGTTTAATTTTGTACAGTTTCTATACTCGTAGATGTATTTTGGAGTATTTTATTTAGAATAATATAAAATTTTATAAAAATCTGAGCCCTTGGGGGGGGGGGGCAAATGCCCCCTCTGCCCCCCAAATGACGCCACTGATACCACGAATAGTAAATATTTAAGATTTGAAAGAAATCGATAAAGGGAATACCGATAAAATGGAAATAACTAAAAAAGTACATCAGTAAAGTACTAGTACCCGAATTTCCCCAAAGATGAGACCTAGCGCAATTCAATATTGTTGCTGGAAATTGTATATATTTAAAATTTGAAAAAAAAAAAAATGGTTTGAGCCGTTTTCAGTTACCGATGCGCTGACAAACAAATAAACGTACATTGCTCATTTAATAGTATTAGATTAGATACAAAAAATAAGCCACTCACACCAACTAATGAAAAAATAAATTATTAAAAAAGATAATTTGAAAATTATGTAGTCATAAGTAGAATTTTGTATAAAATTAATTGAAAAAAAAATCTGGTGTGACTGGCGCACAGCACACAACTTTCTCTTACCTTCGGTAATCGAAAGTTGTGTTCTGTGCTTGTCACACCAGATTTTTTGTGTCGACATGTATTTAGTTTCCGACAGTAGGGTACGATTGAATTCAGATGTAAAATTTATAAGTATGGCAAAATATTTATATTTTGTTACCATGGCAACCATTTCTCCTATCTTTTCTATGGAGTACAAGAGTAAAGTGGTCTTCAGAAGATTTCAATGACAGAATGAGAATATCCATTTTATAGAGAATTTAAAAAATAATTGATTTTTGAATTTAAAAAAAAATCGTTGGAGCAAATTCTGAGAAAATCGAAAAAAACTGAAAAAGTACATCAGTAAAGTATTAGTACTCTTTGGCCGATTTTGTTCAAAAGCTTCGTGTTACGTCCCGGGGGGGTTCCTAACTTAAATATAAAATTTCAACCTCCTAGCTCTTTTCGTTCTTGAGATATTTTGTTCACAGACACAGACAGACAGACCATGTCGCGAAAACCACTTTTTTTGGATTCAGGGGACCTCAAAACGTGAAGGTCCATCAAAATGTCGACATCGAATTTTTGACATGAATCCAATACTTTCTCTCTCTATATATATTAACATATATATATAGAGGTAAGAGAAAGTAAAAATGTAGTTAGGCACTTTGCTAATTAGAACGTCGATATATGTATATTAATATATTCATATAGGTAAGAGAAAGTAAAAATGAAATTTAGTTCCCCTCTCTAAAATAGATTAGGTGATAAATGAATAGCTAGTGTTTTTTACTTTCTCTTACCTATGTATATATGTAATATATATATAGAGAGAAAGTATTGGATTCATGTCAAAAATTCGATGTCGAGATTTTGATGGATCTTCACGTTTTGAGGTCCCCTGAATCCAAAAAAGTGGTTTTCGCGACATGGTCTGTCTGTGTGTGGGTGGGTGGGTGGGTGGTGTGTGTGTCAAATTTTAAGCATGAAGGAATTGAGCTATGAGGCTGAAATTTTATATTTAAGTTAAACACCCCCGGGACCGGAAAAATAAGCTTTTAATCAAAATCGGCCAAAGAGTACTAGTACTTTACTGATGTACTTTTTCAGTTTTTTTTCGATTTTCTCAAAATTCGCTCTAACGATTTTGATTAAAATTCAAAAAATCAATTATTTTTTAGATGCTCTTTCAAATGTATATTCTCGTTTTGCCCATGAAATTGTTTGAAGCACACTTTACTCTTGTGCTTCATAGGAAAGATAGGAGAAATGGTTGCCATGGTAACAAAATATAAATATTTTCCCATACTTATAAATTTTACATCTGAATTCAAATATTCCCTACTGCCGGGAACTAAATACATGTCGACACAAAAAATCTGGTGTGACAAGCACAGTGCACAACTTTCGATTACCGAAGGTAAGAGAAAGTTGTGTGCTGTGCGCCATCACACCAGATTTTTTTTTTTTTTTAATATAGTTTATTTATGAGCTCAGTTCCGGCCCAGATTAAGACCATCCTGAGAGCCGGAAATAAGTCTTCACTTTATTAATGAATTAATGACACTTATATGAAGACTTATTTCCGGCACAAAGTATGGTCGGTCTTCCTATGCAATACCGGAACGGGATTTGAGAAAAACTTGCACTTTAGAGATTGGTATCCAAATGGCTTAAATAAAATCATCGAACTGCCTGGGGTCCGAACCCGCGACTCTTGGTATATGAGGTTAACACGCTAACCTCTACGCCATGCCCCGAGGGCGCTTTTCTTAATTATGAAAAAAATGATTATTACTATTCCAATCCAGGATTTGTTTACATTCATAGAATACATAAACTCAAAGAATACATAAATATTTCTCTATACATTTCCTATGGGAAAAATCGTAACTTTTCGGAATTAATAACTCAAAAAGTTATAGGAATTTCGAGAAGAAAAAATTTTTCCTGAATTCCCTAGGAAGGATCTTTAAAGGATAAAAAAATTTAGTTACAAAATTCCTACAGGAATCTGGTCAAATAGAGACAGACAGATTAGCATTAGCGAATTATATTTTACAATATTTTTAAGTTATGTTAAATTTATAAACCAAATATTGTTCTCAATGGAATATATGATTGGCTACTTTGTCTATTCATAAATAATAAAATATTCGTTGTCCTCGGGCCTTGGTGTAGTGGTTAACGTGCTGGCCAAGGGTTGAACCTCGTTCCAATATGTCGATTTTCAATTTGAGGGACAAATCAACATAACTCGATTGTTTTGTTGGAAATTAATTCAATATTTTATTTTTATAGGAATTTCCAATAAAATAGACAGAGACAAACTAAAATGGAAAGATTATTTTAAAATTTCAGAAATTTAGCGTAAATAAAAAAATTTCGACATTTTTGTCTTTGTTTTATTTAAATTTTAATTACTTATTAAAATGGTATGGATTTGTGTTAAATTTACTTAGAAATGAATAAGATATTTCATATAAAATGATTAATAAATTACATAATCATTAAGATGGATTAGAACAGGTCTTCTTGAGAAGAAACAAAGTGTTACGTTTTCAATGATGCTCAGTGTATTAGCTTATTATTTTTTATTATTAAGCAATCTAACCCCTCTTAAACTAAAGACAAAAAGGACTTTCATCAGTCAGGGACTTCCCAAGAAAAGTTTGAAACCTTTTTTTCATAAGTTATTTATGCTTTTTTCTATCTATTAATTATAGATGGATAATAAATACAAATTTCACAAGCCTAAAACTTTCTGATACTGAGCATTTTATTATTTATTAATTGGTTAAAATAATGATTGGGCATATCGCTATCACTGGATCAGGGGCGTATAAAGAAGTTTTTTTCGGGGGGGGGGGGGGGGGAGGCTGAACTCCCTTGCGGAAAATTTTGTTTTAGCGGAATCATAATTTCCGCCCTGCGGAAAAATTTTTCCCCCGACCGTGAAAATCATTTTACCTTTTTTTTTTTTTAGAGAGACACAAAATTTTTGCCGCCCCGCGGAATACTTCCTTTTGCGGAACCTGAGTTTTCCACCCTGCGGAAAAATTTTACAGTTCAGGGGGGGGGGGGGCGAGGCCCGCTGATGTCTGTATATTTAGGTGGCTAATCGGATAAGCTGTGGATTTTGAGTCTAGAGTTGCTATACAACTCGGGTTCAAATCCCACTTGCCATGAAAATTTTCAAACTCTATCTCTCTGTAATTGGAGTTAATTTCTATAGAGAGAAATAAAAAAAAAATGAAAAAAATATATGTATATATATTTGGAAAACTTCGGGCGGGGGGGGGGGGCGCCTCCCCCCTTTGTAAACGCCCCTGCACTGGATTCGAACCGGTAGACGGGTCTACTTTTGTTCTAGTTCACCGGCCCCATTATTTATTGATTTAAAATGTTTTCAAGTTAAAATAAAAAGCGATTGTCTCTTTTCCGCGTCTTTCTGTCTACTTTGATTTTTATAAACATAGCCAGCCAGCCCACTCAAATTTAATTTTTGGTATTTTCAAGGAGCTTCCGTATTTGTAAGAAGATTCAAAGTGATTAGGATCTATCTTTATTAAAAGAGAGTATAATAACATATGACAACTTGAGAAAGTTTTAATTGAGATGTTGTTTCTCGTACAAGAGCGCCTTTAATCCCTTTTCGACAGAGTTGAATATTTTCTAGTAGGATATATTGCGCTTTTTCTTTTTTTTTCGATGCACTCCCTCCCAGGTGTCTAACCAACCAACAAGCAAAGCAAAGCAAAGCAAGACAAGGCAAGGCAACCGAAGCCAAGGCAAGGCTACTACGCATTACGCTCATTCATTGAATGGCACCACGCCCCATGGGGTATTCCGGGGGAGGGCGTGGGGGCGGGGGCGGGGGGTATGCTTCTCTCTCGTAATGGATCGATCCACAACCTCGCCTCTTGCTCTCTCTCTCTCTTGTCTGATGGATTTTTCAACCGCCACGTGCCTACCCCAAATATATACACACACACCCTCTTCACACGCTAAAATATTTCTGCTGCTGTTGTTTTTTTTTTGCTTATTACCTTCTGAAAAGCAAGAACAATTGAAAATTATATTTTATTTTCTCGATTAAAGTATTGTATTAAATTCAACCTCGAGATTTTAACCTCTCTGAATCCACAAACAAAAAAGCATTTTTTTAAAATTGAATCGGTTATTTCAAAAACCGCCTAACAGCCTTTTTTTTTGGTGTAAACTTCAATATTTGCAGTTGGCCAGCTAAATATGTTCTGATAAAATTGAATATGAAGAGGAAGGAGTGTATTGATTTACGTGGATTTTACCCAGAATACGCATCTACCTTTAAGAAGGCATTTACAGCAACAGAAGCACGTTGGAAAAAAATGTGACTGGTGGTTTTTGAAATGACCGTCTCAATTATATCTGCTTGAAACTGGACCCCCCCCCCCTCGGGCCCTCGCCTTAAATGAAAAGAAAATTATTATTATTATTACTATTCCATTTCAGTGCCTGCTTGAGGATTTGTTTACATTCATAGAATACATAAATGCAAATAATATTTCCTATGGAAGAAATTGTAACTTCAGCAATTAAGGGGGTTCAGGAGCGATGTCTAAACGTTGTTTAAAAAAAAACTAGACTATTATAAAGAATTTTTCAATGCGGTTTTTATTTTAAATGAATTAAATTCATAAGAGATTATTGAGACATCGAGCTATAATTTTTTTAATGACTTATTAAAAAATTATCGTAATTAATTTTTTTGTTATCAAGTAAATACAAAAAAAAAAAAAACAATCTGTCCCAATAATCTTTAATTTTTTTTAAAATTTAAAAATGAATTTATTGTTATTATTAATCACATATTAATTAAGAAATTTTTAAAATAAGCTTAGATGATTTATTTAAAAACCAACTGTCAAATTAGTTCAGCATTCTTGCAATAGATGGCAGGCTAGTCTAACAGCTGATCCCCTAATAGCGTATATCTGGCCTATATTTTTATGCTTTTATAAAAGATACATAATATATAATAACATTTATAAAGTATTTATTGTTAAAAGATCAATAAAAATCAACCAAATGCATTAAATATTATTAGCTACCATTCTGACATCTCTTGACAAATTTTTGAATTACTTGATTTTTGGGCATACTTCTTATGACACACTACGCCATCTTATCGGGAAAAACATGCGTAGCCACTTCGCTCCGGAGCCCCCTTAAGTATATAAAATTTGTTTTGGAAATTCTACGGGAAGTTGCCTAAATGGAACGTGACAGACAGACGGACATTAGCGAATTATATATAGACAAGATAGATAGATAGATTAACCTTTTTGAAAGAAATTTGGCACTTTTTATAATATCTCTGTGAAATTTGGCGTTTTTCTTTTTAACATTTAAATTTAAATGGTTCATCTGATTTGGATGAGTCTAGATAAAAAAAATAAACTTTCTTGCATGTGATTTCTATTGATTTTGGCTAAAATTCAAAATTTATTTTCAAACATAACTAATTTGTAGAAGTTTATTTTTTTATTCTTTCTTTCTCCTAAAGATTTTCAGATTCTAATTAGAAGTTGGTAGAAAAACTTTTTAAAACATTTTATTCTAAAATATATATATTTTTTTTTTTAATATCCATCCATCATGTTAATTATATCTTTGTCAAATTTTTATTATTTGGTTCCCATTCTAATTTAATATCTAAACAATGGATGTAAATACACTGCGCGTCAAAAAAAAAACAAAAACGTAACACTGTTCCTTCTTAAAAAGACCTGTTCTAATCTCTCTTAATCGCCCCCGGGTCTGGCGTAGTATGTAGCGTGCCTACCTCCTATACCAAACGTCGCGGGTTCGGACCCAGGCAGTCCGATGATTTTATTTAAGCCATTTGGATACCAGATGGCTTAAATAGAAATGCCTGAGCCCACAATTTATATATCAATCACAACGGTTATCGTCTAAAGTCTTAAATGGCCTGAGTCGCCGAAAAGACTGAGTGAATGTGTGTGTGAGTGTGAGTGTGAATGAGAAAAAAGTGTGAATGTTTTAAAAAAAAAAAAAAAAAAAAAAAAAAAAAATCTATCTTAATCTTACTGTAATTTATTAAACATTTAATATGAAATATCTTAAACATTTCTAAGTAAATTTAACACAAATCTATTTCATTTAATAAATAATTAAAATTTAAATAAAACAAAGGCAAAAATGTCGAAATGTTTTTATTAACACCAAATTTCTAAAATTTTAAAATAATCTTTCCATTTCACTTTTTCTCTGTCTATTTCAGCGTTTTCCAAACTGTGAGACGCGGACTAGTATAAGGGAAGACGCTAATATTAGCCGCAGCGAGCAATTTTCCAAATGCAGCCAAAATTATTTATTTTATTGTGACGTTTAGGCCACTAGTCTAGGCCATCTTCAGGGCCGAAAGCGAGAAAAAATGAAATTTTAATTTCAAAATTAAAATTGTCATTTTTCATTCAAAATTAAAATTTCATTTATTCTCGCCTCCGGCTCTTAAGATGGCCGAAAAGTCACAATAATTTTGGATGCAAATTTTTGTTTTTGTATTATTTTAAAAAATGGGGGAGGTTGGGAAACGTCATATGATTAAATATTTTTAAGGGAGGCGTTGTAACATAAAGTTTGGAAACCACTGTTCTATTTTATTGGAAATTCTTATAAAAACAAAATTTTGAATTAATATCCAACTAAACATATCGAGATTATGTTGATTTGTCCCTTAAAATCGACATATTTTTCTTTATTTTATTTAAATTGTATTTGTGTTAAATTTACTTAGAAATGTATAAGATATTTCATATTAAATCTTTAATAAATTAGAGTATCATTAAGGTAGATTAGAACAGATCTTCTGAAGAAGAAACAAAATGTTACGTTTTTTTTTGAAGCGCAGTGTATATTGAGGACAGGGGCGTATATAAGGGGGGGGGGGGGGGGGGGCCCGAAATTTTCTAAATGCATATAGCCCTATAGGGATATAGAGACAATAATGGGTCTCGCCCCCCCCCCCCGAAATGTTTGCTCGGCCCCGCAGCACGAAAATCCCAGGTTCCGCAAAAGAGTGAAATGTTCCGCGAACGGCACATGAAAAAAAATTTTGGTTCCACGGGTGGAAAAAATTTTGCTTCTCTAAAAAAAAGGTAAAATATTTCATGAAAAAAATTTTAAAAAATTTTGCCTCTTTGGTCCCGCGGAAAAAAATTTGGTTCCGCGGGAGAAAAAAATTTGCTTCTTTGGTTCCGCGGGGTGGAAAAAAATTTTGCCTCTCTAAAAAAAAAGGTAAAATATTTTTGCGGACGGGAAAAAGTTTTGGTTCCGCGAAAAACAAAATTTTTCGCAGAAAAATCTTTGAGAACAGGCCCCCCCCCCTAAAATAATTTCTATATACGCCCCTGATTGAGGACATTCATAGGCATAATTCAAATGTTTAAATAGATAATTCTTCCAAATAATAAATTGACGATAGTTAATCAATATAGTATTCAAATTAACTTTTGAATCTCTCCATATTAAATTGAAGCTACAAAATAACAAAAAAATGTTATTAATTGATATCTCATTCATTACTGATTTTGTTTTTAAAGGAAGTTGTAATACCCAGGAACTCACCCCCCCCCCCTCCCTCCTCCTTTTTCTTCGACACGCAATCATAAATCCTCTAACTGATAATCATCGCGTTCCTAGATTTTTTTTTTTGCATTTGAAAATCTATATTTCCAATTTTAAAATTTAATATTTATATATGTGCTAGATACGCAATAATTAATTTTTTTTTTTTGAAACTCAATCCGATCCCGACAAAAATTAAATAACCGTTTATCCGACTGAATTTTTTTTTTAATATCGGATATATATAATTATTATTTAATGATCACTTAATTAAGATTTTTTTAATTATATAAACATCAAATCAAATTTCATAATGAACGATGATAACCCGACAGATAAAACTGTATTTGGTTTCAACAAACAAACTCTGAGCTATATTTTAATATTGAAGATTAATTTTATAGTACTGACGGAGTCCCTAGATGACCTTAGAGGCGTAGTTAATATTTTTTTTTTTTATTTATATCCTTCTCAAATTGACATTTCGAAATTTTAACAAACACACTGCGCGTCAACAAAACGTAACAATTTGTTTCCTCTTAAAAAGTCCTGTTCTATGTTACTGTAATTTATTAAAGACTTTTAAAAAAATTTAATATGAAATACCTTTATACATTTCTCACTAAATTTAACACAAACAATATCATTTTAAATAATTACAATTTAAATAAAACACGATTTTTTTTTATTAACACCAAATTCCAAATTTTAAAATAACCTTTCCACTCCAGTTTTTCTCTGTCTATTTGAAGAAATAAAGTGACTGCTGCATGCACCAAACAAAAAAATTAAATGTTTATAATGATGAGACAAAATTGGTGGATGGGGATAATTTTTTTGTTAGGTGACTTTACCTCTCTGTATAAAAATACTATGTCCAATCTGACGCATGATCTCCCCCCCTACGACCTGCCACCATCCCCCCTGATTTATCCTCCACTGCTGTATTAAACAATAAGAGGCCCTCGGGCTTGGTGTATTTGGTAGCGCGCCTGCCTTGTATACCAAGGATCGAGGGTTCGAATCCCAGGCAGTCCGAAGATTTTATTTAAGCCATTTGGATACCAAATGACTTAAATAAGAATGCCTGGACCCCCAATATGTATAATTAATCAATAACGGTCATCGTAAAAGTCGTAAGTTGCCAAAAAGTGTATGTGTATGTGTGTGTGAATGTGAGTGTGAATGGGGAAAAAAACAATAAGAGGCTAAAGTAGCGGGCAACCAGGTAGTTAGTTAGTCTCCACGAAATGAAATTCTCTGCTGAGGAAACAGTTTCGGTTTTAATGAAATATAACCATCATCAATCCATTTATCGAGCTGAAAGCATTTAGTTAGAAAATCAAAATAACAAAACCGTCCCCTCCCCCACCCCTACTTCACCCTTTCCCGTTGAAACTTTTGAATATATCATCATCACTTTAGTCGAGCTGAAAGTATTGTAGAGTTAAAAAATCAAAATAACAAAAATTTATTTGAATATTTTACAAACAGTATTCAAATAAATTTTTGTTATTTTGATTTTTTCTAACTCTACAATGCTTTCAGCTCGATAAATGGACTGATGATGGTTATATTTCATTAAAACCGAAACTGTTTCCTCAGCAGAGAATTACATTTCGTGGAGACTAACTAACTACCTGGCTGCATGCTCATTTATCCTCTTATTGTTTCTCATCTATTTAATTGGAAATTCTTATAAAAACAAAATTTGTAATTAATATCCAACAAAATATATCGAGATTATGTTGATTTGTCCCTCAAATTGAAAATATTTTTCCTTGTTTTATTTAAATTGTATTAAATTGATTTGTATTTGTGTTAAATTTACTTAGAAATGTTTAAGATATTTCATATTAAATGTTTCTTAAATTACATTAAGGTAGATTAGAACAGGTCTTCTTAAGACGAAACAAAATGTTACGTTTTTTTTTTGACGCTCAGTTTATTTCGGGCTTCAAAACGCCACCCAGAAACTAGATAAAATTCAATAAGAAATACAATTGAAATACAAAAAAAAAATAACATTTAAAATATTCGGCTTATAAAGTTCTGATGGTGGCTGTCGTCTTTATCTTTGCCTCTGGTCATATGAACGTTTTTTTGCAGCCCATAACAAAACTTTAATATGAAAATGACAAACATTTTTATGCTCAGAGGCTTCCACCACCAAAACACTGTAATTTTATAAGTGTTTTTATTTTTTTTTTGTATTTTAATTGTATATTTTTTGGGCTCGTCTAGGCCATCTTTAGAGCCGGCTGGCAAAAATCAAATATGTGGATGGGGGGGGGGGGGGGGGGGGGGATTTTTAAAAAACAGTGAGAACATTCAGTATGTGGTCGCTGTTTCTTAAAAA
Source organism: Euborellia annulipes (assembly GCA_023213315.1). NCBI lineage: Eukaryota > Metazoa > Arthropoda > Insecta > Dermaptera > Anisolabididae > Euborellia > Euborellia annulipes. Next base: position 1,916 of record JAKCPI010020464.1, on the reverse strand, counting down.
TATCCACACATAGAAGATGACCTAGAACTTTGGGGCAGTCTAAAATTAAGGTGCGCGTCTCGAAAAGCCGTTAGGACACGATTCACTACCGAGTTACTCTAGGCGGCAAGAGATGGCGTTAGTTTTTCCCATAGGGATACAAGGGATTTATTCCATTTCATTTGAAAGATTCCAGCTAATTAATTAAGGCAAAAAATTAATTATTTTTTAACACAATGATTACTAATTTAATTATCTATAATTTATAGAGCGGATTTTTTAAAAATCTGGTGTGACTGGCGCACAGCACACAACTTTCTCTTACCTTCGGTAATCGAAAGTTGTGTACTGTGCTTGTCACACCAGATTTTTTGTGTCGACATATATTTAGTTCCCGACAGTACGGAACATATGAATTCAGATGTAAAATTTATAAGTATGGGAAAATATTTATATTTTGTTACCATGGCAACCATTTCTCCTATCTTCCCTATGAAATACAGGAGTAAAGTGGTCTTCAGAAGATTTCAATCGCAAAATGAGAATATACATTTTAAAGAGCATCTAAAAAATAATTGATTTTTGAATTTAAAAAAAAAATCGTTGGAGCAAATTTTGAGAAAATCGAAAAAAAACTGAAAAAGTACATCAGTAAAGTACTAGTACTCTTTGGCCGATTTTGATTAAAAGCTTATTTTTCCGGTCCCGGGGGGTGTTTAACTTAAATATAAAATTTCAGCCTCATAGCTCAATTCCTTCATGCTTAAAATTGAACACACACCCACCCACCCACCCACAGACAGACCATGTCGCGAAAACCACTTTTTTGGATTCAGGGGACCTCAAAACGTGAAGATCCATCAAAATCTCGACATCGAATTTTTGACATGAATCCAATACTTTCTCTCTATATATATATTACATATATACATAGGTAAGAGAAAGTAAAAATATCTTTTATTTAATGCGATTAATCTAAAAAAAAATATTATTTTTTCGAAAATCAAAAAAAAGGGCTTCTATAAGTTGTAGATATTTTAAATAGCTTTAATTTAAAAAGAATTTGAGGTCGATAGCTTCAAAATTATGGCCGCAATCTCCCAAAATTAGCACCCCGAGACGCGCACCTTAATATTAGGGTTTATTTAGCCCTTTCTATAGAGAGACGCCTTGGTAAAATCGAAATGAGGTAATTTCATAAATGCATTAATCCCTTCTTCCTAGGTTTTTAATCAATAAACTCCGAACATTAAGTTTAAATTACTAAAATGAAATTGCATCGATCGTTTCGATCGGTTTTTAATTTCTTAACTTGTTAATTAGTAATTCTGAGGATGGTGATAGTAGAGAGAGAATGGGGGGGGTGGGGGGGGGGGGGGGGGGGGGGTTGTTTTCAAGGAGATCGATTCCTTAGTGCCTGCGAGGGAAGGGTCCTTTAATAGGATTCCCCTGGAGGATTTGCAACTTGAACTTCCTTCATTGTGCCCCGTGTATTTTGTAAATTGGTTTCTCATGTCTTTCGCGTATAAAAACCCAATGGAAGTTTTTTTTTTTTTTTTTAACATGGCAATATATTTAGAATGGTCAAACAGGGACATACAAATACAATTTTTTCGAAGACATGCTATAAAGGGATCAAGTTATTATTATATTAAACCCCAACTATACTAAATTCTCTAATATTAAAATTTATATTACTGACTGATTTTCTAAAAAGTTTATTTATTTCATTGGGTTGTCTATCCTCAGGCAAAGTTATTTGATTTCTCTACTCGCTTAGAACTTTTCATTTTTTTTATCAACGCTCTATTTCTATTAAGTATAATTACAAGAAATAGAAAATGTATCTAATATTAATAGTGAGGAAATCAAGGCAGCCAAAGCGAAATAAAAAAAAAAATTTTTCTTTGCTTTTTTTTGCCGTGAGCTTAGAAGGG
>JAKCPI010020463.1:0-16559 GCA_023213315.1 Euborellia annulipes | reverse complement strand
GCGGAAAAATTGGTTGCGCTGATGTCTGTATATCCCCATATATGTATATGTGTTTGGAAAAATTTCGGGGGGGGGCCGGGCCCCTCGGCCCCCCTTCTTCTTATATACGCCCCTGATGTGGATATTTTTAAAAAACAGCGAGAACATTCAATATGTGGTCGCTGTTTCTTAAAAATATCCACACATAGAAGATGACCTAGAACTTTGGGGCAGTCTAAAATTAAGGTGCGCGTCTCGAAAAGCCGTTAGGACACGATTCACTACCGAGTTACTCTAGGCGGCAAGAGATAGCGTTAGTTTTTCCCATAGGGATACAAGGGATTTATTCCATTTCATTTGAAAGATTCCAGCTAATTAATTAAGAGTAAAAAATTAATTATTTTTTAACACAATGATTACTAATTTAATTATCTATAATTTATAGAGCGGATTTTTAAAAATCTGGTGTGACTGGCGCACAGCACACAACTTTCGATTACCGATTCGGTAATCGAAAGTTGTGTCTGGCTCCACCAGATTTTTTGTGTCGACATATATTTAGTTCCCGACAGTACGGAACATATGAATTCATATGTAAAATTTATAAGTATGGGAAAATATTTATATTTTGTTACCATGGCAACCATTTCTCCTATCTTTCCTATGAAATACAGGAGTAAAGTGGTCTTCAGAAGATTTCAATCGCAAAATGAGAATATACATTTTAAAGAGCATCTAAAAAATAATTGATTTTTGAATTTTAAAAAAAATCGTTGGAGCAAATTTTGAGAAAATCGAAAAAAACTGAAAAAGTACATCAGTAAAGTACTAGTACTCTTTGGCCGATTTTGATTAAAAGCTTATTTTTCCGGTCCCGGGGGTGTTTAACTTAAATATAAAATTTCAACCTCATAGCTCAATTCCTTCATGCTTAAAATTTGACACACACCCACCCACCCACAGACAGACGACCATGTCGCGAAAACCACTTTTTTGGATTCAGGGGACCTCAAAACGTGAAGATCCATCAAAATCTCGACATCGAATTTTTGACATGAATCCAATACTTTCTCTCTATATATATATTACATATATACATAGGTAAGAGAAAGTAAAAATATCTTTTTATTTAATGCGATTAATCTAAAAAAAAATATTATTTTTTCGAAAATCAAAAAAAAGGGCTTCTATAAGTTGTAGATATTTTAAATAGCTTTAATTTAAAAAGAATTTGAGGTCGATAGCTTCAAAATTATGGCCGCAATCTCCCAAAATTAGCACCCCGAGACGCGCACCTTAATATTAGGGTTTATTTAGCCCTTTCTATAGAGAGACGCCTTGGTAAAATCGAAATGAGGTAATTTCATAAATGCATTAATCCCTTCTTCCTAGGTTTTTAATCAATAAACTCCGAACATTAAGTTTAAATTACTAAAATGAAATTGCATCGATCGTTTCGATCGGTTTTTAATTTCTTAACTTGTTAATTAGTAATTCTGAGGATGGTGATAGTAGAGAGAGAATGGGGGTGGGGGGGGGGGGTTGTTTTCAAGGAGATCGATTCCTTAGTGCCTGCGAGGGAAGGGTCCTTTAATAGGATTCCCCTGGAGGATTTGCAACTTGAACTTCCTTCATTGTGCCCCGTGTATTTTGTAAATTGGTTTCTCATGTCTTTCGCGTATAAAAACCCAATGGAAGTTTTTTCTTTTTTTTTTTAACATGGCAATATATTTAGAATGGTCAAACAGGGACATACAAATACAATTTTTTCGAAGACATGCTATAAAGGGATCAAGTTATTATTATATTAAACCCCAACTATACTAAATTCTCTAATATTAAAATTTATATTACTGACTGATTTTCTAAAAAGTTTATTTATTTCATTGGGTTGTCTATCCTCAGGCAAAGTTATTTGATTTCTCTACTCGCTTAGAACTTTTCATTTTTTTTATCAACGCTCTATTTCTATTAAGTATAATTACAAGAAATAGAAAATGTATCTAATATTAATAGTGAGGAAATCAAGGCAGCCAAAGTGAAATAAAAAAAAAAATTTTCTTTGCTTTTTTTTGCCGTGAGCTTAGAAGGGCTCATGGCAAGGGCGGATACCAGGGGAGGCAAGGGTATTCCCCCCCCCCCCGAGATTTGAGAAAAATATTTTTTTTTGGAAAAAAAATTTTATTTTTAATATAAAATTTTAAATATTAATACTTAAAAATATGATTTATTATATATATTCTAGTAAACAAGTACAGAATGCACCTTTAAATTACCGAAAATAATAAAAAATTGTGAGGTAGTTTAAGTATAAGAAATTCGATGGCTGAGTGGTAATTATTAGGATTAGGTAGATAAAGGCAGCCAGCAAGTGATAAAAAAAAAAAACTTTATTTGATTATCGTCGACGTTTCGGAATCACATCGATCCCATCTTCAAGACCTACAGTCATCAAAAAAAAATTTTTATTTGGTTTTAATTCGGCAAAATACAAACAATCTTTACAAGCATTTTTTTATAAAAACAAAACTCTTACGATGATTTGATGACCGTAAGTCCTGAAGATGGGATCAATGTGATTCCGAAATGTCGACGATAATCAAATAGAGTTTTTTTTTTTATCACTTGCTGCCTGCCTTCATCTACCTAATCCTAATGAAAAAATTGTGTGTTGTGCGACTAGTCACACCAGATTACCCCTCCCCCTCGAGAAACTCCTCTGGACCCGCCACTGGCTCATGGCAATTGACAAACATTCACACTTATGTCAGGAGTTGCCAAGCGCCCATCTGAGCTCGAGGGAAACAAAACACCTGTCTTGATGAAGACCCGAAGAATCGGCCGAAATGTCGGCGGTGTCGTTTTAATTAAACAAAAATAAATTTTTATTCTTTATTTTTTGGTACTTTAGCTGCCTTGAACTTCTCATTATTAATGATACATTCAACCACTACTCCTTGCTATGTATCTAATATTTATTGGCTTTCTAAAATGACGTTTTGGACTCGATTGGGACCATTTACAGAGGCTGTTGGGATAAAATTATAAGTTTAAACGTCCGTAATTTGGCGTAGTAGGTAGAGTGCCTACCTCCTAAACCAAACGTCGCGGGTTCGGACCCAGGCAGTCCGAAGATTTTATTTAAGCCATTTGGATACCAGATGGCTTAAATAGAAATGCCTGAACCCATAATAGATAATATTATATTACAACAGTTATCGTCAAAGTCTTAAATGGCCTAAGTTGCCGAAAAGACTGTGTGAATGTGTGTGTGAGTGTGAGTGTGAATGAGAAAAAAAAAAAAAACGTCCGTAAGAATTAAGATTTTTAAATACTAGCTAGGGGGCTTCGACCTCCTGGACCCCCCCCCCCCCCTAGCTGGCTGGGGGTGAACCTTTGCCTTTTCTCATTGATGAGAAAAAAATTATTATTATTCCAATCCAGAGCCTACTTGAGGATTTGTTGGAATACATAAATACAAAGAATACATAAATATTTCTCAATGCATTTCATATGGAAGAAATCTTAACTTGAACAATTAATATCTCAAAAATTTATAGGAATTTCGGGATGAAAATAATTTTCCTGTAATTCGTCGAAGGTCCTCTTTATTAAAAATGTGATTAGCGTATTTTTTTTTGTCTTTTTAGTACTATATTTGTAATTTGCCCACGCCCCTTCTGCGCTATCACACTGCCCCCCCCCCATTTGGTATCTAAATGGCTTAAATAAAATCATCGGACTGCCTGGAATCCGAACCCTCAACCTTTGGTATACAAGACAGGCGCGCTACCAACTACGCCAAGCCGAGACCAAAACCGAAATTAAAAAAAAAAAAAATGTGCATCTACAATTTTAGCTTAGAGGCCAATAATTTAAACGAAAATATGCATTTTCTTATCTACACCATTTGTTATTCAATATTTTGTATCAAAAATATTTCGAACTACTACGCATTAAAAAAAAAAAAAAACGTAACATTTTGTTACTTCTTAAGAAGAACTGTTCTAATCTACCTTAATGATTCTCTAATTTAATATGAAATATCTTTTACATTTCTAAGTAAATTCAACAAATCATTTTGTTCAATTAAATACAATTTAAATAAAATAAAAAAAAATATGTCCATTTTTTAATTTAAGAGACAAATTAACATAATCTCGATATGTTTTGTTGGATATTTATTAAAAATTTTGTTTTTATAAGAATTTCCAATAAAATAGACAGAGAAAAACTGAAATGGAAAGATTATTTTAAAATTTTAGAAATTTGACGTTAATAAAAAGGAATTTCGACATTTTTGTCTTTATTTTATTTAAATTGTAATTATTTGTTAAAATGATATGAATTTGTGTTGAATTTACTTAAAAATGTGTAAGATATTTCATATTAAATGTTTAATAAATTAGAGTATCATTTAGATCAGTGGTTCTTAACCGATGGTGCCCCGGCACCTAAGGGTGCCGCGAGAATGCCTAAGGGGGTGCCGCGAGATATTTAGATAAAAAAAATAAAATAAAGAGGCGAAAAAATAAAGTTTTGCTAAAAAAAAGATCAAATGATTAAAATGGAAGCGGGAAAATTTTCCGTAGATCGGAAAAAATTAAGCTTTGCCAAAAAAGGTCAAATGATTTTCACGCAAGGGAAAAAAATTGCCCCAGGGTGGAAAAAAATTTCGATTTGATAGGGAAAAAAAAGAAAGGGTGCCGCTAGTGTGTAATATTATTCCCAACGCACCTTTGTGGTGCCGTGGACTTCAAAAGGTTGGGAAACGCTGATTTAGATAGATTAGAACAGGTCTTTTGACGTGACAACGTCTTACAAATCATGTGTCTATAGAGGCGGGTTAGAGGGGCATGCACGAAAAAGTTTATCAGCTTGAATAACTCCTCTGTCTTAAGAGGTATAATTATGGGGAATATATGGTTAGAAAGAATGAGTTTTCAGCTAAAGATTTCACCATTTATTTTTTTTCCTATTTTTCCTATCATTTAATTTTACCGCGCTGCGGTAAATTATAAATTGAAAGTTTAAACCCCTGTAGATTCTGAACGGCTAATCAGATCAGACTAAATAGGATGTCATTTGGTGCAGAAAGAAAACCTCTAATGGAATAAATTAAAAAAATCCCGAGCAATTAACTCCAAAATCGGTTTTTTCTCGAAAAACCTCATTTTTTAGGCAAAAAAATATCGAAAAATAGCCCTACTTGTGCAACGCATAGCTACTTGACCATAAAAGCTACATTAAATCTAAATATAGTTTTAGAAAGAGTGGTCCAATGCCCAGAGGTTATTTTTTCATTTTTTTGATATGACGTCATTTTACCGCATGAGAGCACTCGGCGGGATTTCGTTTTTCGAAAGTTTAAACCCCTGTAGATTCTGAACGGCTAATCAGATCTGACTAAATGGGATGTCATTTGGGCAGAAAGAAAACCTATAATAGAATAAATAAAAAAATCCCGAGTAATTAACTCCAAAATTAATTTTTTTTCGAAAAACCTCATTTTTTAAGCATAAGTCGCCCTTAATGGATAAAAGTTTGGCCACACCTGTCATATATTGTTTCAATGAAAATGTTTGAACATGTTTATTTATGAAAACAAACTACTAGTAAAAAAAATATAAAAACAATACTTTCTCTCTTTATATTTAAATATAGGTAAGGAAAAAAAAAAATTTTTTGAAATCAAGCAAAAGACGTTGTCACGTTAAAAAGCCACCGGCTATGTAGAAGACACAGCTAACACCTATTTAAGAGGAAACAAAATGTGTTACTTTTTTTTTGATGCGCCTTATATATATGATAGTTCCTAATTAATATCAGATATAACCAATACGAAAGTATTATTTTTCGATTGAGAATTTTATAGATTTTTATATCTATTATAATAACATATTGCAAATAATCAAATATAAAGAGGGATGAATCCAAATGTTTGGATCTCGGCTTTATTCAATTTTTTTTTTTACTCACCCCACATGAAGGGTTGATCGAGCTCAAAATCAAATAAATCATACTTTTTACTCTCCAGAACACATGTGTCAATTTTTATTATAAACATTTCGACTGTTAATGTCGAAAACAAAAACGCAAAAACAAAAAAAAAAAACCTTCAAAAGGAGTTTAAAAATGTTAATAAAATTAAAACAATATTGAATTTAATTAAAATGGTAAATTAATTAGAATGCAAAAGCAGCAAGAGGGAGGGGGGGGGGATCGGCACGTGTAAAATTTATGCTCAATATTTTTTATTTTGCGTTTCCTTTACCGACTAATTAATTAATTCATTCGTTAATTTAATGAGCTCGCTTTTCTATTTCCACGTGTCTTTCTTTCTATTTTATATAAACCTAGCCTGGCTCTGGCTTTAGAATTTCCTTACCTCAGGGCCGCAGGGGTGGGGGGGAGGCCCTTTTCTATTAAAAAATAATAATTTTGCTGTTTTGGCTGTATAGACAAAACTAACAAGGAAAGTTTTTACTTTCTCTTATCTAGGAGAAATGGTTGCCATGGTAACAAATTTTAAAGGGAGTTTTCTCCTACCTCTATATATGTTTTTTTTTTTTTAAATATTCACACTTTTTTTCTCATTCACACTCAAACTCATACAGTCTTTTCGGCCGTATACAGTAGCGTAGCCAGAATTTCTGCTTGGGGGGGGGGGACCAAAAGTTTTATGAGAACCCCCCCCTCTTCTCCAAGAAACTTAAAGTGGACAAATTTTAAAGAGAAATAGAAACAAATAAAATAAAATTTTTTTTCTTGAAATAAAAAATAATTTTAATACAAAATACGTATATATTAGAGATTTTTTTTTTTTTTATTTGAGTGAAAAGCCTAAATTACGGCATAAGAAATCTCAATAGCTACAAAAAAAAAAAAACATTCCCCGTTAATTTACCCCTGGTGCATCGTGCACGGAGGGTAATTACCCCTTTACCCCCCCCCCCTTCCCCTTGTATCCGCCCTTGCTGTAGATTCCGAAAGGCTAATCAGATCAGACTAAATGTGATGTCAATTTGTGCAGAAAAAAAATTTTAGACGTTTTTATTTTCTTAAAATAAATACCTCACAGGAAACAAAACTCAGACCCCTGTGCCCAGAGATTAAAAAAGATCTTTTCTTATTTATTAAAGGATATGTTTAGAGAAAAGAAGAAAATCAATTATTCTTTCTATTTATATTCTATATTTGATTATTAGGTGCATGGGCGTACCTCAGCGAGGGGGCAGCTGCCCCCCCCCCTAGAAGCAACAAAAAAAAAAAAATTAAATGTTTATAAAGTGATGAAACGAAACAAAATTGGTGGTTGGCGACGGGGAATGATTCTTTTTGTTAGGACTCGAGGGTTTTTACGCCTTTAATTCGAAGGCTTTACCCCTCTATATAAAAAATAGCTATGTCACAATCTGGACGACCATGATCTGCCCCCCTGGGTACGCCCATGATCTGACTATGCCCCCCCCCTAGATTTGATCCTGGGTACGCCCATGATTAGGTGTCAGATTCGGGTAGAAGACACAATTCTTTTTCATTCATTTCAATCACCTTATTGAAAGAAGCTACCCCAAGTTATAAAAATATCATTTGAATAAATAAAAATTAATTTTTCAAATCGTAAACAAGTTATTATGAATTTTTTTTCTTTGCTTTTTTTTATCCGGATTATCAGGGATTTTTGTTATTTTTGGCCATTAACTAGTTCCAGGCCAAGTTAGAGTTGGTCCTCATAAAATGGTGGTCTCATATAAAATTCCTTCGACCGGTGAGTCACAAGTCGGCAATTTGCAACCGGTTAAAAGTATGCATAAATATAAAATATTAATTAAATGGCCTGAACCGTTTGGGCTGCATACCTCTTCTAATTAGGGTGGAGGGGGTGATAGCTAGACGAGCAAGCCCTATTAAAAAAACAAAAACAGAAAATATGCTCCTCAAAATGAACAAACAATTTACAATTTATAAAGTATCTCTCAATTGTAATATCAACCCCCACTGACACAACCGTTTATACAATTGAATTTTCATTATCATTTTGTATTCAAAAAATTATATGGGATACCGCCTTGAGGTTGTTCGGATAGTACATCGTAAGCCATAATAGAATCTAAATTTTTTTTTAAATAAAATTAAAAATTTGAATGCCAAAATTCCTTATTATAATTTAGTCGTGACCTATCATAGTTTATAATTGGATTAAGTTAATAATTTAATTACCAAAAATAATAAATGAATGACTTTTGACTTGAGCAGTATTTCACGTAATATAGAACTGGCAACATTGCATTCATCAACTATCTATTTTAAATCTTAAACGCCTTAAATTTTATTTTATTTAATATATTACAATGATTAATGCAAATCAGTTTAAACACAATGGACGATTTGCGAGAAAAAATATCGTAAAATTGAAAAAAAAAAAATGTAACTGACAGCGAGAAAAGAGAATTATTTTATGCGACGTTGCCAGGCTGGTCTCACTCTCGATGCTTCCTTATTTTTAAATATTAGCGACTGTCATTTTGGAGAATTTTTTTGACTTTCTTGTTAAAATATCTTTAAAAGCCTTCGGCAGAAACTTTTGATTTTATTTTTAACGTATTCCTCGGAAGTGAATTAATAAAATGTAAGTTTTTTGTTTTTGTATCAATTGCAGAGGTGGCTATATAATTCGATATGTGTGCGTTTCGTCGATATTCGCCATAGACTACATGTTAAATTTCAATTTTTTAAAAATTAATTACACAATAACCCTGGGTCAGATATGCTTCAAAATTTTATTTTATACGTATTTGATAGTGATTAATAATATATTAAAAAATTAGCTTTTAATCTAACAAAGTGCTTTAATGTCCGAACAGCCTTAAATCACTATCAAGGTGATGGAATTTTCCGAATTCATTTCTTTCTGCATTTTTAGGATGAGCGCAATATTTTCCTTTTCTCTTAGTAAAATTTCCTCTTCGGAGGCTTTGGTTTAAGCTCTGCTCTTCTTATCGCTGCTCCAACATAAACGCACCCTAACTCTTAATTGGTCATGAAAAAAAAAATTTTTTTTTCCCTATCAAGATATGACATCCAGTTGAGGCTTGATACTGTTATGAAAAAAAATATATATATTAAAAGATATCTTATATTAAATTTTCCCGTTCATATTTTATAGTACTATACTTATGAAAAAAAAAAAACTGAAAAAATATCCATCACTCATTGGAAAAACTTTTTAATCACTTTTCTTTTTTTTATAGTTGAAACTTTCCATAAAAAAAAGTTTTCAATTCGTGGAAAAGTACATTTTTAATAAAAAGAAACTTCAACTAATATACTTACCTAATTTTGATAAATTGCCTAAAACATTAATTATCTTTTTTTTAAAGTACAATAATTCAAAACAGAAGAAACTAGAGTGAAAATGCGCAATTGGATATTCTTAAATGGCCCTCTTTTCAGTTTTATGAAAAATTTAAACTTCAAAAAAAAAAAAAAAAAAACGTAACATTTTGTTTCTTTTTAAAAAGACCTGTTCTAATCGATCTTAATGATACTGTAACTTAAGAAACATTTAATATGAAATATCTTATACATTTCTAAGTAAATTTAACACAAATCCATATCATTTTAATAAATATTTAAATAAAACAAAGTCAAAAATATCGAATTTATTTATTAACGTCAAATTTATAATTTTTTTTTTTTTTTTTTTTTTTTTTAAAACATTCACACTTTTTTCTCATTCACACTCAAATTCACACACACATTCACAGAGCCTTTTCGGCAACTTAGGCCATATGAGACTTTTACGATATCCGTTTTTGATTAATACTGTATATATATTTGGGGTCCAGCCTCTTGGTATCCAAAAGGCTTAAATAAAATCATCGGACTGCCTGGGGTCCGAACCCGCGACGTTTGGTATAGGAGTTAGGCCCGCTACCTACTAAGCCAAGCCCGGGGGCTTCTAAAATTTTAAAATAATTTTCCCATTTAAGATTTTCTCTGTGTATTTTATTGGAAATTCTTATAAAAACAAAATTCTGAATTAATATCCATCAAAACATAGAGATTATGTTGATTTGTCCGACAAATTGAAAATCGACATATTTTTCTTTAAATTGTATTAAATTGTTTAAAATGAAATGGATTTGTGTTAAATTTACTTAGAAATGGATAAGATATTTCATATTAAATGTTTCTTAAATTAGAGTGTCATTAAGGTAGATCGGAACAGGTCTTCTGAAGAGGAAACAAAATGTTACGTTTTTTTTTTTGACGCACAGTGTATCTATTCTTTTATTGAGAAATCTCTTATATCTAAATAATCAATAAAATTGAAAAAAAAAAAAAAAAAAATTATTAGATTTAAACTCTCGACCGTAGGCTCTAGTTGAAACTTTGTATTAAATAAAATTTTTGGGAGATTTTTTAAATAAAAGACATTTTTTTGCATAAATTATTTAGTGAATAATTTAAAACAACGTTTCGGCTACTAATTCCGCAACCATCAACAGGTTCACTTGGAACAATGAACACTAAACGAAAACATGACAGCTGCAGAATTAGTTGCCGAAACGTTATTATAAATTAATGTCTTATTTTTAATAAAAAAAGTCTAAATCAATTAATCAAACCACTAGGTGATATATTTCAAATTTTTATTGATGTGTATTATTCACCATATTCACTTTTAGAAATATTAAAATGGCAAAAGGTTTTTCATTAGATGATAGCGAATCGTTTTAAACTAGAAATACAAATTACATTAAGCTCTTCTCTTGTTTTAAGCTATTTATTTATTCTAGCACGGTAGAAAATCGTAAAACTTTGATATTTAAATAAAAATAAAAGATACTAACTATAATAGAAATTCTCCATTTAATTCTAATGAAAGAGGATTTCGATAAGAAAATAATAGAAGAGGTGTATACAGCTCGCTTCTAGTGGCCCTTTTAAAAGGGAAACACATAAAGTTTAATATCAAAACAGAAGGCTATTTTATAAAAACAATATTTACTTCATTCAGGTCAATTTACTTGCCACGAATTGAATTTTTATTAAAATCCATTGAACTGGCACCTTCGCTCTCATTTTTATTTATTTTGCAAGCAAATACTCTCCCTGATTACGTCCGTCCCCCCCAGATTCCCCCCTCTTGGATCACATGAAAAAGGGCCAGACTGGGAAGTTACAGTGGCCCGGAAAAATTCTAGCTCGACCGACCTCATCCATAGTATATTATCATGGGCGTAACTAGAGAATTTGGTTGGAGGGGTGGGGGGGGGGACCATGGGCCAGCTATTCTCCGGAGGGCCTGGAAAGCCCCATATTTTCTCAATTTTTCTTCGGGCAGAGGCTTTGGCCATGCCCCCTGCAACCCCCCTAGTTACGCCCAGCCTCTCCCTCCCCTAACGCGTTACGTAATATGTGGGCAACCCCTAGGTATTTATTTAAAATTTATATAATATTCGTTTATTTAATAAAAATTGGGAGTGCGGAGATTGCTAATAAAGAGAAATAAAAAAAAAAAACTGTATGAAAATTTTATATACAGATAAAAGGGAAAATTTCAGAGAATATAGAACGATGATCCTTTTGACTATCATTTGATTGGTTGAACGGATGGTTAGATTAAAGAAAAAAATATATTCTTAATTATTCAATTTTAGTTCCATGTAAATATTCTCTAGGAAATTCTAAACTCATTACAAAAAATCCGATGCGAATTGGATGCGCCGTTTCCGAGTTATAGACATTTGAAGTTTCAGAGTTTTATTCATTTGCAATATTAATTATATGGGACTCTTGATTTCGCCAAAGGAGGGGAGGGTGGCGAGTGGCAGGCTCCCCCCACCCCCTGCTCGGATTGTTGCCGAGGAGAAAGCGCGCCAGGCGCCTCCCCCCCTCCCCCTCTTTTCTAAGAAATATTATTTCTCTTTTTAAAAACAACAACACCTTTTAAGTTATTTTTTTTTTTGGACATTTCGAAGAATTATAAAAATTGAACGAGAAAAGAAAAATTAATTAAGCAGTCAGAGAATATTGCCAAATAAAAGATAGTTATATATTTAGTTAGATGTAAACTCTTTCAATTCTTCATCATCACATGGTCGTTATATTTATTTGAACACAAGCGATATTTCCATCTTGTATTAATTACTGTAGTGTAGTTAAATATCAAAGTGTAAAATTTAAATTAGATGAAATGATTTGAGTACTTCAAACAATTTTCACAAAATATTACTGATTTACTTTTTAAAAGACCATCTAAAAAATAATTGATTTTTATTAATTTAAAAAAAAAATCGTTAGAGCGAATTTTGAGAAAATCGAAAAAAACTGAAAAACTACATCAGTAAAGTACTAATACTTTTTGGCTGATTTTGATTAAAAGCTTATTTCCACGCCTCAGGGGGGGGTGTCTAACTTAAATATAAAATTTCACCCTTCTAGCTCAATTCCTTCATGCTTAAAATTGAACACACATAGGCAAGAGAATGTAAAAAAAAAATAGGGGGGCCGTGAGATATTTATTTGGTTTCCAACGGGGCCGCGACTTAAAAAGCTTAACAAGCACTGAACTAAAGGCCTAAAAGGATGGATTTTATTATTTAATATATTTATGAGAAATAAGCATCTCTTTGATTGAAGACAAAATATTTTGAAATTTTATTTTTTCTCAAAGGATTGAATTCTTTATAGATAAATATGCATTCTTTTATTCTTATAGTTAAAAAAAAGTTCCGAATAAAATTTTATAAAAGCATAAAAAGATGAAATCAATCAATTTGGCGATTATTTCAAACGATGGGAGAGCATCAATTTGTTTTTTCTAATTCGATCTGCGCCCAGAGTGCAGCCAGGGAGCCTCGCTTCACTCTCGTCTAGGCTTTTCCTCACGCGCACAATCGCTTTTCAAAAAATCTCTCTATCTCTCTTATTTTTCGTTGGATTTGTGGAAAAATGCAAAACTGGTCTTTTCAATCTATAAAGCTAAAGATATTTTTTTTATTCAACTATGACCACATAAAATGGGTGTTTATTTATTGCCTTTTACAACTTCAAATTTTAACTGCCTCTTCTATTTTCTAATTATCCTAATTTATTGTTTTTTAATTAGATAAACACATTTAGGCCTTGATATTGATTGAATAACTTAGTATATAAATTATTCAAGCAAAAACAATGAAATTTTAGTCTCAAAACGTTCTGAAAATGATTAAAAATCGATTTTCCAAATTTATTTTGACATATTAATTTTTACTTTCTCTTAAAATTCAAAAATCAATTATTTTTTTGATGCTGTTCTCATTTTGCTTTCAAAATTGTTTGAAGACCACCAACGGACGTAACTAGAGAATTTGGCTGGGGGGGGGGCATGCGACCAGCTATCCTTCGGCCCATTCTCTTTTTTTTGGGGGGGGGGGGGGGGGGGGGCCCCCCCCCTTTCCCCCGTTATGTTATTATATTTTTTATTTATTCTCCCCCTCCCCCCCCCAAAAAAATTTTTAAAAAACGGAGATACCCGAGCCCCGGGGGGCCAGGCCTTATCAAAGACAAATTTTCATTAATTTTTTTTTAATCTAATAAATATTTCCATAAATATTAATTTTTTTGTTAAAATTTAAAAGTTGTAAATTATCTAGCAGACAAGTTAATTATTCAAAGTGGATTTCAAGTGGATCACTTGAATTAAATACTTTTCTATCGTAGATTTTTTCATCTCCTTCAAAATAAAACAAAATCATGTTTATATTGAGTGTTTTATGAATAAAATCTTTCCTGTCCATCACTTTACTGATGATGTACTTTTTCTGTTTTTTCAAAATTCTTTTTAACGATTTCTTTAAAATATTAAATATTTCCTATTTGCAGTTTATAAAACAAAGTGTGATTGATCTCGTCTTTGGGAAACCTCGAGTACTACTACTTTACTGATGTACTTTTTTAATTTTTTTCCAATTTTCTTTAAAAAAAAAAAAAAAAATCGAGTTCCAGCTCGGTCAACCCAGAATTTTCAATTAAGCTTACAAGAGAAAAATCATTTTTTATAGATAAAATAAAATCTTTTTTTTTTTATTTACATATTTAAAAATTTTATTATTTTTATTTATTTATTTAAAATATTAAAAATGAATTACGTATTAAATTTATTTTATTTAAAAAAAAAAAATTATCTTTCTCTTTTATTTTATTTTCATTATTGAAATTAAAAATAGATCCAACAATCAAACCGGTTTATTTCAATCACACATACACTTGCACTTCGGGAGAGTTCGGCTTTGTTCGGTTGTTAGACGAAGACGACGACGACTGCAGCGGCGGCGGCAGCGCTGTCGTCACCGCCTCAGTAAGCCTCAAGCTTGTGTTTACGTTACATCTATTCATTCTTATCTCATCAAATAATGTTTCCTTCCTCAACAATCCACGACACCGACACATCACCTGAGTGCTCCACGCCTGCTCCTTTCTTTTCATCCTCGATCTCACCAGGTAAACCCACGTTTTGATTAATTAAACAGAAATAACAAAGAGGGATTGTTGGTTGATCCAAGTGGCGTTTCCCTCGCTTGGCTTGGGACAGGCCGAGACAAAAGGAAGTGAACTCATCTTTAATCTAATTTGTATTTTAAATTATTTTTATGAAATATAGAATAAATATAGAATCAATCCTTCTATTGATTCTTTTTTTTGTCTTAATTTATAAATTATAAAATTAATATAATAAGGAAAGAATTTATATTTTATACCGCGCCTCTTGGTTTTACTGTTAAACGTTAAGAAATGCTCAATACTAATTGGTATCGATACTTTTTTCGATACCACATCCCTACTCGTCTTTAAAAAACTTGGAGTACACTTTCTCTTTTATGTGTACCGTGCTTGTCACACCAGATTTTTTTCTTGTTGATAATTTCTTACAAATTTTGCTAAACGCATTTACTGACAGCACGCATTATTTGTTTATTATATTTTGTTCAATGATGTCATTTTTTTTATAACGCCCACCAATTGCTATATCGAATTTCAAATACTACTCTCTCATGTAAAATTTTTATTTACTAACATTTGCACATTAAAATTTCATTATCTAAATAAAATATATACCGTATATAAATCACATTAAAAATATTTATACTTTATATAATGTTATCTTGTATTATAAAAAAAAAAAAAAAGAATAAGTCGACTTCCTTGAATTCTGTATATTTATAGTATTCAAAAGGTAATTCAAATATATAGGAGAAATTAGTAAATAAGCTCCGACACAGAGTGGAATACATTTTTAATGAAACAAAAAAAATCTTAGGACATGTGGACCCTGTTACGCATTAGTGTGTCAAGCGCCAAAAAAAAATTAAAAATTGAGTTAAGCACCGAATATTGTTTCAAATGCTATATTTTTAAATAAAGAATTATATATATCATGTGTTGGTCCATGAGGTAATTATGAAAAACATATAACCAAGTATTTATTAATTTAAATAAGCGAAAAATGTAGGTACCGCCGGGAGTTGCACCACGGGATCTTGTCGATTTACCTCAACGCCCTACTGTTGGACCACAAGTACGCACTCGCTTATTTAAATTATGATAGATCGCTGATTTCAGTCTACTAGAGAAACGCCGCTCAAATCAAGCGTTCAGATTTCTCCGTTACTGAGGCGCGATCTAGATGGACGTAGTAGACTGAAATCAGCGATCTATCATAATTTAAATAAGCGAGTGCGTACTGTGGTCCAACAGTAGGGCATGTTGAGCGTAAATCGACAAGATCCGTGGTGCAACTCCCAGCGGTACCTACATTTTTCGCTTATTTAAATTAATAAATACTTGGTTATATGTTTTGCTATATTTTTTTATGAAATATGTCTTAAAAAAATTTTTATTTAATGTTACTTGCACAATTGACAAAAAAAATTATATATAATCCAATGAAAACAAAAAACTTTATTGTTAATTTTCTCAAAAACTCGGTTGCTGGCGCTTGACACATTAATGCGTAACAGGGTCCATATATAGACTTTTAACGTTACACATTCAACCCGTCGGGATTTTCGTTTCTTTTACTTAGGTATGATTTATCTTTTCTGTTCTTGTCAATTTTATATATTGATAAATTTCAATATTTTTGCAAAAAAAAAAAAAAATACTAACCTTGAAATATAAGCAAAATGAGAATATACATTTTAAAGAGCATCTAAAAAATAGTTTTTTTTTTTTTTTTTTTTTTTTTTTTTTAACACGCACTTTTTTCTCATTCACACTCACACACACATACACATTATCTTCTAGGGCAACTTAGGCCATTTAAGAGTTTAAACGATACTTGTATGTTTTAAATATATCTATTGAGGGTCCAGGCATTCTTATTTGGACCCTGTTTTTACTGATAGTGTGTCAAGCGCCACCTCGAGTTTTGAGAAAATTAACATTAAGTTTTTGTTTTCATTGGATTATATATAATTTTTGTTGTCAATTGTGCAAGTAACATTATTAAATATAAATTTTTATGACATATTTCATAAAAAATACTATTAATTAAAGCATTTGAAACAATATTCCGTGCTTAACTCAAT
>JAKCPI010020461.1:0-44143 GCA_023213315.1 Euborellia annulipes | reverse complement strand
GCTGGGCAGGGCCAGGGCCGGACCTAGGGGGGGGCAGTAGGTGCATGTGCCCCGGGCGGCAGATATCAGGGGGCGGCAATTAAAGAAAGATTTACTAAAAAAAAGGTGAAATAATATGAATTTTGTATAGAAAATTTTAAGGAGGGGGGCAAATTAAATTTTGCCCCCACCCCCCTAAAGATCTCGTAGTTCCCGCCCTGTGGCTGGGGCTCCGGGTTCGCTTCTCATCCCAAGCGATTTCATTTCAATTGGATATCAACCATTTGAAATGAATAGAAATGAGACCTAAATAGCCTTAGATGCCTAAAAAGACCTTAAAAAATTTAACAAAAAACGGTCACTGCAGGTACAGAGTTTTTTTGGTAAAAAGTGCTGGAATACTTTTCTTATTCTTTCTAATATGTCATTTTATGGATAAAAATTTACTTTTATGGGCTTCTGTCGCGATTTTATTTTTATTTTTGAGAACTAGACATAATACGCAGCGGCGTAGCTAGCCTTTGAGGGTGGAGGGGGCGAAGCCCCAACTGGGGCGCCGTTTTTCGTTCGACCTTTTTTTTTTTGTATTCGAATCTCATTCGAACTTTTCTTTTGTAATTTTTCTCCGGTTTTGTGATATAAAATGAATTTATTATGAAATTACAAAAAAAAAGCCGGAGATTTTAGGAAAAAGGGGATGCGCGAGGGGCGCCAAAAGCTTGAATCGCCTTGGGCGGAGGGGCGAGCGCCCCCTTCGCCCCCACCTGGATAAGCTATTGATAATACGAGTATAAAAATTTTAAATTATCCCTATTGAAAAGAGCAGCACATGTGTTCTGGTTGAAGGATGATGAGAGAATGAGTCAAAATTGGACCACGACACTGACGATCAAGTGACGCAAAGGCTTGGTGAGTTTCTCCATTCACGATCAGTTGGAGTGATGGACGGATGGCTTGACGAAACTGGATTTTGGACCGGATGGAAATCCAACTCATCCTATCACTCCACATCATCCATTTGTTCTCACAGAAAATTATAAATAAAAGTTTTTTTTTTTTTTAAATTTGTCAAGCACCCTGTTTCAATGCTATATTTATTTTTTTGCTTCAATTTAGAATGGTGGGCTGCATTTTTTAAATGGTGACAGTGGAGTAACGTACAGAACCGTGGCGAGCCCGCGGGCCGGGCCGTGCGGGCAAAAAGCTAAACTGATTTAGACGGTAGGGCAAAAAATTATCGGCAAGGCGGCAAAAATTCGATTCCTCCCAAATAAGATAAAAAGATTTTGACGGGAAAAGAAAAAAATTTCGGAAAACACGGCAAAAATTTTGTTTCCTCCAAAAAATGATAAAATTATTTAAATGGGGAAAAAAAAATTTTTCCCGCAAGGCGGCAAAAATTTCGTTTCCCCAAAAAAAAGCAAAATGATTTTAATGAGAAGCAAAAAAAATTTCCCGCAGGGCGGCAAAAATTTCGTTTTCGGTCCTGAATGGGGTCCAAAAAAGGTTGCGGCGGGGCCACTGAATGGTGGCCTGTCAGAAAGGTCTCTAATCGAAGATTCCCAGTTCTCTGATAAAATAAAAAAAAGCGTTTTAATCAATACCTTCTTGGCATCAACTTCAAGCTTTTTGACATCCTTCTCGGTAGATTTGACCATATTTAAGAGTTTGTCGTTAGCCTTCTTGAAAGTGTTTTCATCAATCTTTCCTATGTTCTCATCTAAAACCGTTTTAGCTGCTTTAATCGCATCATCTGTCGCCTTGAAGAGGCATTCAGTGGCATCTTTCATTTTATCTTTTAAACATTTGTCATCTTTAGAGCTTCCAGCCATTTTTATACTAGTCTGAAACTTGGAAATTTTATTTTATTATTTTCTGCACTAAAATCAACCTCACTATAAAGGCCAAAAGATTCGACCACAAGGGAAATGAAAATTCATACATTTAAAAAATTTTAAACTCTCTCCGAAATGAGAAAGAGTAAAAAATTCTTTGCCTGTGGTTCTATTTGAATCGTAAAAGGATTGTACAACTTTTAGTCTTAAGTAGGGAAGTTCGATTATGGAAAAAAATAATCGATTTCGATTATTATTTTTTTGATAATCGATTATTTTTTAAGAAAATAATCGGTAAATAATCGATTATTTTGCACAGCCCTAGTCTCAAGTTGATTTAAGTAAAATAGTGAAGTTCATTTTTAAAACAGATGTGAGACGAGATGCGAGAATTGTAAATATAAAAAAAATATTTACAACCTATTTCGTTTTAGAGATTTAAAAAAAAATTTTTTCAAGGTCTTTTTCGGCATCTTTAGAGCCAAATATCAAAATAAAATAAAATAAATTTTTCTCGCTTGGATCGGGAAGCGAACCCGAGGCCTTAGGCACAAGAAGTCCTCTCTTTAAGCCACGGGCGTTTTAAATATTATTAGATGAAAAAAAATTTTATTTGCCTCTATTTGTGATCTATTTAAAAGTATTTTATTTACCGTGGCTTTCAAAAATATATTTCTATTTATATTCTGGAAGATAGGCCTCCCAAATAACATATTCATCCTGAAATACAAACAATTAATATTTTTATATATTTAATTTATTTATTCAATAATCTGTACATTTGTCCCTTCTAGTGTACACAATGAACTTGAGATAAATTATTTATGAAAACAAGCAAGCTAGATCCACCGGCCATTCGAACCCTTCAGTATTTGGCTATTTAGATACTCTATTTTTCTAAATTAATTGCTATCTAATATAAAAAAGACTTTATCAGACGAAAGTGAGAGTGTATTGGAGGTGAAGTTATTTAGGATGTCTATCTTGCAGTTTTTTAAAGTGATAGATTCATTTTTCCTTCATTCAGTTGTATTAAAGATGATTTACCTAGTATTTATTTAAAAAATATTGGTTTGGTTCACTAAGCTCATGACTCCACTCTGAAACACATCAGGCACTTGAGGCCACTGTATCAACTCTTTCTGTTTGATTTACCTCTATTAAATATAGGAGTGAAATTTTGTGGGCAAAATGAGAAAAGTTTTTTCTTTAATGTTTTTCACTTTGTTAGTAACATGTATATAAGGGGAAGTGAGTTTTATTGGTGTAGGTCGAGGGTCCGGTGACCTGGTGCAATAGACAGCACACTGATGTCCCGGATAAGCTGGAGATCCTGGGTTCGTATTCCGGGGGCCATGGGATGACCGTTACTAAAAGTTCTCTTTACGTTCACTATATGTAAATATAATCGTTTAGATTTTTTTTTTTTTATTGACATTTGCAAATAATCCTGGGATAGTTATTATATAAATATTTCCTTTAATTGATATGTTCATTGAAGTTACGCTGTCTGAGGGCCTTCAAAAGCCTCTCTTTTTCCTAGACTAAGAGGGGACAGATTAAACTGGCTTGGACAAGATGATTACCGTCCCCCCTGGTCCCCTTCCCTTTGTCTTCTGTGCTTTAATGAGGAAGCGTCCATTACTTGAGTGGAAATATAGGAATCTCAAGCTCAACGCCCAAACAGCCGATTTTTTTCCTTGCGATTCATTCCAAGAAATTTATTTCGCTCAAATTTGTTAAATGCTGAGAATGATGACGAGAGGAAAATAAAGAAAAATAATTTTTGTCAATCTTGTGTTTTTACTAAAGAGTAAATTTCCTTTTAGAGACTGTAATTTATTTATCTCTCTTTACTAAAATAATATTCATTTTTTTGTTTGCATTAAATACTGTTGCCTGGACGCTGGGGGATTCCCTAGAACTTGATCATTGTTACAAGGGTCCCATAAGAGAGAAAAGTTTGAGAAACTGTTTTAAATTATAATCAGGTCTATTCTCTAAAAAGACGTTAAAATTTAAAATCAAAAAAAGGGTGCTAAAAAGTAATGTAAAAACAATCAGCGTTAAAAAAATGCTATTCTCTAAACAAAGTTTTAACAGCGACGTTAACATGTTGCTTTTATTTCAAAACGATCAAAATCATAACCTTACTTTTTAGGTTACCGACGCCATTTTTATTTTAAACACGACATTAAAATATTAAAGGCACCCCCTAGGCATGAGATTAATTTTTAACACTATTTACTACTGTAAATGTTCACCTTTGGCTCCAAGTTTTGCCTACAGATTAGCAATTTGAGAAAAGGAAATGTTAAAATAAATTAATTTTGTTAACAGATGTTAAAAGTTAACGTTTTGCTGCCCTCGGGTCTTGGTGTAGGGGTTAGCCTGCTAACCACGTATACCAAAAGTCGCGGGTTCGGACCCCAGGCAGTCCGATGATTTTATTAAAGCCATTCGGATACCAAATGGAAAAGAAAATTTAGATTTAATGCCAGATGACCGGGTGGTTAATTTCAAAGGGGGAGAAAGAATATGCACATAACGCGTAACTAGGGGGTGCCGGGGGGGGACCGGTCCCTCCAGAAGGCTTCCCCCCCCCCAGAAATCTGCCTGCCCCAAGAAAAATTGAGAAAATATGGGGCTTTCCAGGCCCCCCGGAGGATAGCTGGTCCCATGCCCCCCCCCACCCCCCCAGTCAAATTCTCTAGTTACGCCCATAAATATGCAGAGGGCCAAAAGGGTGTTGATCCTATTTAATTTTGCTCTAGACTTATATTAACTTATTCTTTGAAAGAAAACAATTTTGTTTTTTACTTTTTCTTTTTTAGGTAGTCACTTAAATTTAAATGACTACTCAGGGGAAAAACTCAAATTAAGAAAATGAAATTTAAGCCGGAGATGTGAATAATCAACTTAACGACAAATAGGCCTATTAGAAACAAAAACCAAGAATTAGGATAAAGTTTCTTAAATTACATAAAAACAAAAGAGAGTTTATTCCTTAAAAAATAACACAATGACCGAGAAAAGCTTCACGTATTATTTTTGTTTAGACAGAACGTAGCTGATAAATATTTTAAGCCTAAGAGAAAGCAATAATCTCAAATTTGGCCTTTTTGTAATCGAAAGAAAAGGATTTAAAAAATTAAATAATTTAGATTAAAGTTAAAAATTAACTACAACGGTAGTAATCTTAAAACATTAACCGAAAAAACTATAAGCCCAAACATCGCATTATGTGTGCTTGTGGGTTGCCTGCCTCCAGGATAAGGGAATCGTCGGGTTTAGAAAAATATGGTGTGACTGGATGCACAGCACTCAACTTTCTCTTACCTTTGGTAATCGAAAGTTGTGTTCTGTCACACCAGATTTTTGTGTCGAGATATATTTAGTTTCCGCCGATATATCTCCAGACGCTAAATTTGCACTTTTCTGTGGGAATGTGTTTTTTGATTCAACCAGATATCACATTTTGTTTTTCAATTAAATTAAAATATTGATTTTCGAATTTCAAATTTTGTATCTCGATGAAGGAAAAAAATTTTAGGCGCAAAGCCACCGACAAAATGGGGAGGGGGGGGGGGGGGGATAAGCTCTCTGAAGGGGGTTTCCTATCCCTCTCCAAAGTAATATTAATATATGAATGGAGAATTGAACCTTTTTTTGGAGGGGGGGGGGGGGTTAAATAAAGCCTCATGGTTAAGCAAGACAGTGTAGGGAAGTAGTGAAGGCTATTTTTAAGGGGTAGGACCGGAGCCGCCAAGGCCGGATCTAGGGGGGGGGGGGGGGGCAGTGGTTGCGTGTGCCTCGTGCGACAGATATTAGGGGACGGCCAGTGGCGGCTCGTGAGTTTAATGCCCGGGGGGCGCACCACCGGGGGGTCTGGGAGGGCCCCCAAGAGAACACTAAACCATACACACTAAATCACACTACATACCAATCACACATTCGTTAAACACTTAGAATGCGTTTTTTTTTTTTTTTAAACATTCACACTTTTTCTCATTCACACTCACACTCACACACATTCACACTGTCTTTTCGGCAACTCAGGCCATTTAAGACTTTGACGATAACCGTTGTAATATATATTAAGCTATTGTGGGTTCAGGCATTTCTATTTAAGCCATCTGGTATCCAAATGGCTTAAATAAAATCATCGGACTGCCTGGGTCCGAACCCGCCACGTTTGGTATAGGAGGTAGGCACGCTACCTACTACGCCACACCCGGGGGCTAGAATGCGGTTAAAAAGTTAAGGAACGCCGGCGCGCTGTGCGGCGACTAGCTGATGCTTCGCTCTGCGCATGCTCGGACGGCGTCCCAAAACTCCCATTCGGCTCAAGCTTACACGCGTCATAGCACCAGCAGCCCCCACCACACCTCTCTCCGTATAACTGCATGTTGATGGATTGGGGCGTTCAGGACAGCGTCCGACGGCTATAAATATGCACTTTTCGCGCTATTTTTGCCTGTTTTTTCCCTATATTTTCGATGTACGCGACTGATAAAACACTTTGGTTGGTTAGATGTATAATTATAATTGAATGGGTATTTAATTATTTTTTACTTTTTCAAATCTTTAGGAGGGGCGGCGTCCGAGAGTCCTTATGGGCGAGCCGCCACTGGGGACGGCAATTAAAGAAAGATTTACTAAAAAAAAGGTAAAATGATATGAATTTTGTATAGAAAATTTTAAGGAGGGGGCTTCAAATTAAATTTTGCCCTCCCCTAAAAAATCTCCTAGTTCCGGCCCTGGGAGCCGCTAACATCCTGGCTGTATTACTACGAGGGCCCAGTCTAAAAAAAACTTAAGCAAATGAAAAATTCTAATATATGCACACAAAAAAGAAACATTTTTTTTAAATTAAAATATTTTTAAATACTTTTTTTTAATTTAGAGCCTAAAAAGCAACAGAAGAAAATTGTAATTTTATTTATTTATTTTTTTTATAAGGAATTTAGATAGCAGGACTCCTGGGATGTATTCCCCCTCTGTCCTCCTCTTTTAACTGCAGACAACTATTCTCGCCAGGTCTCCTCTCATCTCAATAATAAACAAAAAAACTCTTGCAATATTAAATTTCAAAAATTTAGATAAAAACACGCCTAAGCTCATTTTCTTTGCTTTACAGACTTTTCCTTTAATTATTTTGGCACCAATTCGGAATCTTTATATCTTGAATTATTAGATTTTTAAGATGAATCAAGAATGCGTTAGGGCGGACAAATGGCGGATAGTGCTTTTTTGTTAGGGTATTTTCACTTTTTTATTTTAAAAATCTCCCATTCATTTATTCAGAACGTAATCTTTAGGGGATTTCCCGGTCTGACAGTGTTTTAATTTATTTAATAAAATAAAAGTAATATAATAATTTAAGAGCAATGACTAACCTTTTCGAGTTATATATTTAATTTTCTTATGTTCTTTATCATAATAAATTTAAACATTATATTTTGTTCAAAATTTTAATTTTTTTTCTTTGACAAATGTTTATTTATTTTTTAATGTTTATTAAATGTGATTTAACTCAAAGGAGGCCCTCGGGCTTGGTGTATTGGTAGCGCGCCTGCCTCGTATACCAAACGTCGCGGGTTCGGACCCCAGGCAGTCCGATGATTTTATTTAAGCCATTTGGATACCAAATGGCTTTATGGCTTATGGCTTTATGGCCTGAGCTACCGAGAAGACTGTGGTGTATGTGTGTGTGAATGGGAAAAAAGTGTGTGTTTTTTTAAATAAAAAAAAAAAAAAAATCCTTTTATATAGAGATATAGATATTAGATTTAATTTTACTCAAAGTAATTTATTATTTATATTTTTAAAAAATCTCGAGGTTAAAATATTGTCCCGATTACTAAACCTTCTTATATAAATAACTACGCATAATAATCAGACGAAATAAATTAGTTCACATGATAATAATAGTCATAGGTAATAAATTGAGAAAGATAAGTGAATTTATTTAATCAAATATATGGTATATTTGAAAAAATATTTTATTTTTAGTAATTTTTTTTTTTTTTTTTAACGTAAACTTGAAAATAATTTCAATGTGAAGATTCCTTTTAATTATTATTATTCGATAATGGAGATAATATCATTGACCATATTATTTTACCAAATAATATATTCAATTTTATTTCTAATTTTAACTCTTAATCAGTTTGGACAAGTGTTTTAAGAAAAAGTCACTATCACTATGCATGTGCATGAATGACATAGGCCTAATTAAGTAATTAAGATATCAAGTGCCTAATTATTCATCAAAAATTATTTTTAGAAATATTGAAAAGGGTAGAAATGCATTCTGGCTCCTTTCAAAGGGTTAAATTAAGTAAAAAGGAAAGGAGACGCACTTGAATGAAAACAAATGAAAAAAATCTGGTGTGACTGGCGCACAGCACACAACTTTCTCTTACCTTCGGTAATCGAAATTTGTGTTCTGTGCTTGTCACATGTATTTAGATCCCGACAGTATGGTACATTCGATTTTCAAGATGTAAAATTTATAAGTATGGCAAAATGTTTATATTTTGTTACCATGGCAACCATTTCTCCTATCTTTTCTATGGAGAACAAGAGTAAAGTGGTCTTCAGAAGATTTCAATCACAAAATGAGAATATACATTTGAAAGAGCACCTAAAAAATAATTGATTTTTGAATTTAAAAAAAATCGTTGGAGCAAATTTTGAGAAAATCGAAAAAAACTGAAAAATTGCATCAGTAAAGTACTAGTACTTTTTGGCCAATTTTGTTTAAAAGCTTCGTGTCACGTCCCATGGGGGTGCCTAACTTAAATATAAAATTTCAACCTCCTAGCTCTTTTCGTTCTTGCGTAATATTGTTCACACACCCACCACCGACACACACACAGACAGACAGACCATGTCGCGAAAACCACTTTTTTGGATTCAGGAGACCTCAAAACGTGAAGATCCATCAAAATCTCGACATCGAATTTTTGACATGAAACCAATACTTTCTCTCTATATATATATACATATATACAGAGGTAAGAGAAAGTAAAAAAAATTGAGAAGCTCGAGTAGAGATCAATGCGCAAAAATTTTCTATCAAGTTTCCAACTTATCCGCTAAGATGAGAATATTACAATGAGAAAAGAAATATTTCTTAACTTACATTGCTCAGGTAGGTAGGTCCCTCAGTAGGTGAAACAGCTCTCTCTCCATCGCAGTGAAGTTCAAAATAATCGACAGCCTGTCCCTATGAACGACGAAGCAATCTCCTATAAAAAAAAAAAAATCAACATTAATATGTGTGAAAATTATTTTGCTATATTAAAAATAAAAGTTTTTTATTGATATGTTCGTGCTAGAATAGATATTAGACTTGGATACAAATTGATAAATATTTATTTAGTTTTAAACTATCATGTAGAGAAAGAATTGTAATCGTCAAAAAATTCGTGCTCTAGATTTT
The DNA here is from genome assembly GCA_023213315.1 of Euborellia annulipes. Lineage (NCBI taxonomy): Eukaryota > Metazoa > Arthropoda > Insecta > Dermaptera > Anisolabididae > Euborellia > Euborellia annulipes. The sequence continues at coordinate 34,879 of JAKCPI010020461.1, read as the reverse complement.
GATCTGACGTGAGTTAAAATGTAATATATAGTGGTGATAAAGTAGTGCGATCATGTCAAAAATTCAATTTCAAGATTTTGATGGAATTACACATTTTGAGTCCAAAAAAGTCGTTTACGCAAATTGGTTTGTTTGTGTGTGTGTGTGTGTGTCGAAAAAATGTATTTTTTTAATCTCGGGGGGGGGGGGGGTAATTACCCCCTTTACCCCCTCCCCCTATATCCGCCCTTGGTTGTGAGTAACGATTTTAAGCATGAAGGAAATGATAGAAGGTTGAAATTTTATATTTAAATTAGATATCCTCCATGACATTTAAAATAAACTGTTAAACAAAATCGGCCAAAATGTACTAATACTCTACTGAAGTATTTTTTCAGTTTTTTTCGATTTTCTCAAAATTGGCTTTAACGATTTTGATTAAAATTTATAAATCATCTATTTTTTAGATACTCTATAAAAAGTATATCAGTAAAATTTTTCGTGACAATTGTTTTAAGTACACTTTACTTGTGTAGTATTTCAAATTTTCCAAATTCACTTTCCGGTTCTTCCTTGCATAGAGCCAATGTTAAATTTCTATGGGGGTTTGCATGTTAATTTCAAAATGCAATATGCAATATGAGATAATTTATAAACTCAAATTTAATTCTTAACAATTTGAGCTACTTTTTGTCTTTGCATGCAATCCGCCAATGCAATTGTTCAAATAAATCCTTACTTTATACTGTATCTTGATAGAGACAAGGAGACATTTCAAGGCTGTCTTAAAATTTTAAAATTTTTTTTATAGAAGGTTAAATCTCAAAATGATAGGCCTATATAAAAAAAATAATAATTAAAACCTAGCATTAGAGAAGACGCCTGCACTTGTGAGGTATAATTATAAATTGGTATTCAAGTTGAGTGTTTAATGATTTTAATTTTATAAACACACACGAAAATAAAGCTTCCATTTTTCTTTTTTACAAGAAATTATTTTCTAAATTTTAGAGCATTTTTCCAAAGGCGATATTGAAGTCACTCATAATGCTGAGTTTTAATAATTTATTTTCCTAGGATGATCCACTCTTTAAAATTTTCGTCACAAAAAAAATTAAATTTTTTTCTCGCAGCCTCACCTTAGTTCATATTTTTTACTTTTTTTATATTTTTATATTTTGTCTCGGTTGGAGTTGATATGGACAATGTATTTATTTCAATTAGATGATAATCAATATAATTTCAAAGAAAATAATAAAAAATAAATTCAATCGCATTTACACTCTAGCTAGTCAATCTTGTGACAATTTGATAATTAATTTTTTTGCCCTCTAATATGACCTCTTCTTTCTATTAATTAAATTCACGCTTTTGATTGATTTATTTTCTAGCCTTAGTGAGAAAATTAATCACTTGAATAATTAAACAATACTTCTAATTAATACTAATAACGAGATCATGTGTGTTTGTTTATATTCCAAGAATTGTAAATATTGTAAAGGATGGGGAAATCGTGTCTGAGATATTAACATATTTTGACACTAGGATGATCACGAATTAAAGAAAATTTATTAGTTCGGTGTTGGTTGTCTAAAAGCAGATTGCACGAAGGCTCATCTCCGATCTATGAGATCATTTTACGGTATTTGTTTTCATTCTCTCTCTTTGGCTGCTCATTAATATCAAGAACTAATATTATGAGTGAAGTGAATTTTGAAAATATACCCTACTATTCAAGTTTTTAAAATTCGTGTTTGTTTGTTGGAATGTAGACAACCCAAATAACTATTGAATTTTTATGATTTTACTTTACTAGAGAGGAAGGCCAAAAAGAAAATGTTACAATAATTTTCCGGAGACGCTTCGGTGCATTTATTTATGCTCCATCAATGCACCGAAACTCTCGTCTTCGTCACGTCTCCGGAAAATTGTTCTAGCATTCAGAATTATTTCTTTTTGGCTGCCTCTGCCCTTCCTCTCAAAGATATCATCACAGCCACAACTCTTCTTAATTGAATTACTTTACTAGATTTTTGCAATTTCTCCGTATTCTGAGGAATAGATTGTTTTTTGTCTTTTCGGCATCTTAGACCATATAGACTTTAACGATAATAATTATTTAAATACGATATACTTATATTGGGGTCCAGGCATATTTATTTATTCCATGTGGTATCCAATTGATTTAAATAAATTCATCGGACTGACGGGTATCCGAATACGCGCTCAGTGGCCTTAAGACTATCATTATTGATATTTGTCAACATCTCTAGCCTCTCGGTCACGAGGGGGGGGGGGTTGATTTATTAAATTGTCTCGAAATAAATATAGTAAAACCCATCTTAACTGGTCGGTACCGAGACACTGGCCGGATACCCATTTAGCCGGTTAATCCGAGGTTTGATTTTCATTCATTTTCACAAGTTTTCACAAGAAATCGCTCATTTTTGTTTTAGAGTTCTCTGCAGTAGAAAAATCTGGAGTGACTGCTCGCACAGTACACAACTTTCTCTTATCCTTCGGTAAGAAAAAGTTGTGTCACACCAGATTTTTTGTGTCGAGATATATTTAGTCTTCCATAGCACCTTAGTTCCAAACTTGACCATTTACATTTCATCAGTAAAGTGGACTTCAAACAATTTTCACGAAAATTTTACAGATATACACCTACTTTTAAAAAGCATATAAAAATAATTTATTTTTGATTTTTAATCAAAATCGTTGGAGCGAATTTTGAGAAAATCGAGAACTCTTTATAATGTATATTTTCATTTTGCCCTTGAAATCTTTTGAAGCACACTTTTCTTGTGTTACTTATGAAATGCAAGTAGTCAAGTTTGCAACTAAAGTGCTATGGAAAACTAAATATATCTCGACACAAAAAATCTAGCGCGACCAATCACACCAGATTTTTGTTGGTTTTATTACAGTGAATAATACCCCTGAGTTTCTTTTGTAACATCTTGTATATTATATAGTTAATAGGCCTCTATAGAATATATGGTTAGAGCGTGTATGGCCAAAAAGTCTAAAAAAATGAAATGAAATTATTTGATTATTTTTGGTTTGTAATTAGGAATGAGGAATTTCGATTTAACCTAATAACCATGTTGAGTAGAGAAACATAATATGAAATGTGAATGACCGAAGGTTAATACTCCGTCAATTTGTGAATATACGCTACTCTTAAAAAATTTAATTAAAAAAAAAAAGGAAATTTTATATCATGAGTTGCATCCAAGAGGAGAGTGAGTCTCAGTGCTCTTGTACTCAGACACACCCAAGGCCTATCAGAAAGCAAAAGGACTTTTATAATTAGGCTATTTAAAGTCTTCATCTTTTATAACATATACAGATTGTCCAAGCAACAAGTTAGAGGAAATTCATAACAAAAGGAGATCATTTCCAGTTTTGTAATGATATATTCAATGTCATTGGTTATAAAAATCAAACATGAAGAATTTTTTCTTGAGAGAGGTATTCGATTTTTTTAAGTCTATTTTCGACATCTTTTTTAAACTTTTAGATTTTATAAAAATTTCTTCTTTAAAATGTGAGATAAAATCGAAAATGGTAGCCCGATATTTGGATCTTCTTTTCTAATATATAACTTTCAGATTTGGCAAAATGATAATTTAAATTTCTCTCCAAATATGACTTCTAAGAATCCACTTTGGATTTTTTTATTTTGTTCAAGACAGGGGCGTATATTGAGAAACCTTTCTTCTTTTTTCCCCCCTAGGAGGGGCCTAACTTAAAAATTATTTCTGCCCTAGGACAATTCCTTTGCTTTAAGAAACTATACATTTTTTACACGACAACCTTTTGAGGAAACCACTTTTTGGATTCAGGGGAACCAAAACGTTATGTCCATCAAAATCTCGGACATCGAATTTTTGACATGAATCTCTCTCTATATTTCCTATACTATGTATATTTGTTTGGGAAATCCCCTTCTAGGGGGTGCCCGGACCCACCCCTCAGCCCCCCCCCCCCTCCCTACGCCCCTGCCCCAAAATAACCCCACCCTTCAAATTTTTTTTTTTTTTTTAAAAAATTTTTTTTTTTTTTTTTTTTTATTAAAAAAAAAAAACGGCTCTTTTTTTTTTTTTATAAAATAAAATAAAATTAAATTTCCTCTCCAAAAATACCTTAAAAACCCCCTTTTTTGTTGAAGATGTGGTGTTTGAATTTTTCAAAATTAATAGAGCAGAAGAATATTTTTTTTTTTTTTTTTAAATCTTTTTCTGCTACTGCGGCCATTTATAATTTTATTTAATAAATTTAAAATACATGACTACCGGGGTACGTTCTACACGCTGATTGCTCGGAGGTCCCCAATCCGGAGTTTTTGCCGCGCTTGGCCACGCTTAACCAATTGTGGCGACTTTTGCTCTTCTCCGTTGCTCGACTTAATTTTTTTTTTTTTTTTATTTTGAGGAGTTTTAATTTTTGGTGCTGTACATTTCCAAAATATTAAATTTAATATTTAAAAAATTTTAAAAATTTTTGTAGGAAGATTTTTTTTAACCCTTCCACCTGCTAGGTACGCCTATCTAGAGAAATATTGAAGGTGGGGGGAGATTTTAGCCAATTTTTATCATAAAATTAACCAATCTCATATTTTCCTGCAACCCCCTGAAGTCGTCAACGCGCATGCTCCAGAAATCGAACCAATCGGGTCGGTAGTAAGTCATAAATTCTTACACGGTGGAAAAATATTTTTTTAATAGCTAATCTTCTTTTCAACTTTGGCTTGTTTATTTTAAAAATCCTGATATCCGAATTTTTCAAAATTAATAGTTGACGCAAAATAGAAATCGTGTAGACATTTTACACATTTTTTTCTTTTTTTATTTTAATCAAGTTATAGGATGTCCCGTCATTTGCGCTCTCTTTCTCTCTCTCTCTCCTCTCCTGACGTCCACACACCATTATTATCATTCATTCTCGCACACACATACACACACCAACAGACAGACAGGGGCTTATAAACACTGAACTGGACATAGATAGATAGATGGATAGATAGATAGGACACGCACTACTAGCTAGCTTCTAAGCTTCTAACGTGTCAGTGAATCGAGTGTTGATCGCTAAGTGAGTTGTTGGTTTTTTATAGTGATCAGTGTTTGGACCAGTGCTAAGTGCTCTCTAATGCCCTAATGACTTCTTATTAAAAGAATGACATATGAAGGTAGGCAAAAAAAATAATATTATTCATAAACCGAATAAGAGAAATTAAATTTTATCTGTGTATGTTTGATTTTTTAAATTTTAGAATTTTTATTAATTAAATTGGTTGAGTGGAAAATATTTTTAAAAATTTTTAAATCGGCCAAAGGGTCAAATGATCAGCTGTTTAACCGAAAATCTTAACCGAGTTAATAAAATTTGAACTGAGTCGCAAGCAAAATTTATACACTTTAAATTGAAATTATATTTATTTCACTAGTAGACCCTGGAATCGAACCCGGGTTCTCCAGCCGGGGGAAGTCGGTGCACTGGAGATCCCAGGTTCGATTCCCAATGGTCTACCAGCGAAATATATATACCTACTCACAAAATATGTTAAATAACTTAGGACTAGTTAAGTTCATTAGCCGTAACATTTATAAAAAAATAGTCATGATGATCTCAGAGGTGATCCTTAAAAGTAAATATTAGGGCCGATGACCTAGGTTAAAGGTAGTCCACTCCAGGGCCGGATCTAGGGGGGGGGGCAGTGGGTGCGTGTGCCCCGGGCGGCAGATATCAGGGGGCGGCAATTAAAGAAAGATTTACTAAAAAAAAGGTAAAATGATATCAATTTTATATAGAAAATTTTAAGGAGGGGGCGGAAAATTTAATTTTGCCCCCCCCCCTAAAAAATCTCCTAGTTCCGGCCCTGGTCCACCCGACGCGAAAACGTGAAGGTCCTGCCTGGTTCGACTCTAGGGAAAGCAATTTTTGCCCACTCAAACACAAACTCAACTCGCAAATTTGTTATCTTAAACGATATATTGAATGTTTTTTGGAGTTTAGGCTTTCACTGTTGTTATCGTTAGTAAAAGAATTTGATTTTCTGTTCAACTGTGATTTATTTGTAAAAATTACAACGTTTGTCACAGATGTAATAATCTTTATAATCAAATTGTACCTGAAGAAGGCCACAGAATGAGTGGCCGAAACGTTGAAATATTTTCAAATAAACCACAGTTAAACCCAATATCAAATTCTTTTACTAATGATATATTGATTGGCTATTTATGGGTTGAAAAAAATTCCATCTTTATTCAAACGAAGCTCTCACTAAATATTTTTGTAATTTCCAAAAATATTTAAATTTATTAACACCATATTTCTTTCTATATATTTCTCTTTATTTATGATTTTTCGGGATTTCGGGGAGAGGGGGAATGAGAGTTTTGAACCCCTGACTTCGGCTCGGAGTCTAATTATTTTATTTTAAAATCTAAGGTCCGCCGCCAAGTCATTTTTCATTCATAAAAAAGGTCGAGAAATGCTTTTCAACAGACTATATACTTGTATATTTATTTATTTAATTCCAGTATTTATTAATTCATATACCCGAAAAAAGTAAGGGTGTGCCGTCGGGAGGTGAGCCACCAATTTGTACTCGGTTTGCCCTTACCACTAGACCACAGCACGGCATTCGGGTATACAAAGCAATTTTAGTCATCAGGAGAAATGGACCCAAATTCGGTGCCACAATTTATTTTCAAAATATAATCGTGAATAGAAATTTGTCTTCTTTTTTTTCAGATTTCATATTTATTTCACAACTTTTTTCCTCCATACCAAATTCCAGATATTAAATAGATTTATGCCGATTAAAATTTAATTTCTCTTATTCAAATCGGTTTGAATTTTGTGTGATGCCTGATTGAATTGAATGCATGGAGTTAGTTAGCATGTTTACATTTCTATTTTCTATTATTAAATTGCATGTGATTATGACCTAATTTGCATCTTCACTAGAAAAAAGTATTGTAGTATTCAAATTATGATTCAAATTATATTTTCCCTCAATAGATTGTTATCAAAATAGAATATACTGAAAACATAGCATGGAAATATTCAAGATCTGATAAGTGCCTATAAGCATCTCGTATTTTTTGTCAAATATTCACTAAAAAATAAATAAAGATTCCAAATTTTGTTTAGATATATAAATATTAAAGGGGTTTAGATATAAATATTGGGCAGAGCGAATAAGAGAACCAATTGTTAAAAATACGAGCTTTGGTCAAAGATATGAAGAAAACTGCAGTCGAACTTCAACAAATGAAACAAATCTCTTTTACTTGTTTCTTCGATATTTTAATAAAATTTTTAATACGAGTTTCAAAATTAAATCAAGAATATATTTTTGAAATAATTTTCTATTATTTTTCCGGGTTTTTTGACCAGTATATATTCTTGTTTGTATTTTTTAATCTCACAAACTATGGAGGAAACTTGGCAACTAGTATTCATTTATATTTGGAATATTTGTACTAAAATAAAAAAAAAATAATAATTTTAATGACGTTGTCCTCACTTTTCGATTTTTTTTATTCTGTTCTGAATCTAAAACTACACCAAGCCCGAGGGCCGAAAAATATTTCTCAACAGAGGCTCAAGAACCACCGCCTAATTAATATCTTTCAAATTTGAGACTAGGCCTACATAAAAAATTTATAAATATAAAATAAATATTGTAATATGGAATATGGAAAGTTTTACACAGAGTTTGAATTCAAAGAAAAAAATAAATTTTTCCTGTTTATTAATATTATTTTTCAATGATTTGATCAATTTACTTATTATTTTTGACATTTCAATGTCGAAATCAGAGAGTCAGTTCACGGTGCCGTTCCAATAGATTCAATTCACACACAGTAGGCCTAATTTTTTTCAAATTTATAATTTATTTATTTAGGCCTATTTTTCGTATTATGTAAATATCTAAGCCCCCCTCCCTCAATGGCAAGGGGAGTTGGTTCTAAGCCCAGAGAGTCCGATGAATTTAAGTATACTTAAATCATTTGGTATAATAAATGTTGAAGTAATATAAAATATCGTTAAACTATACTATTTTTTTAAACTTTTTTTTTAGTTTTAATTAAATTATCTACTCCCTAGGTTCCTCCAAGTTAATAATAATAATAATCTTATTTTTTATCATCAATTTTTGAATATTTTAATATGCTTAAGAATGTTCGCTCCAACTGCTTTTGTTTATATATATATATCGTAGGCAGCTTTCAAAGTTAACATTTTTTGGAAAATCTATGGCAGTGGTCATAGACAACCAACCAAAAAGAACATTTATTTATTTTAAATTTATATTCTTACTGAGAATTAAATTAAATGATGGCCGAAGTATACCGAAACAGTTTGAAATTGTCAACATTAAAATTAAAAAATTTATATTATGACTCTGTCAAAAAAAGTGTGAAATAATAAAAAAAATATTATTTTTTTTCTAAATCCACCCCTCCCCCCCATTCGATATCCGTGTTTCTTTGATTTCTTTAATATTTCCAAGATTGCTTTTGATAAAATGAATAGCATTATTAGACAAGTAATAATAAAACTTATTGGAATTAAAAACAACCTTGAAAACAGGCAACCTTATTATATCAATATTTATTTGTATTTCCTTTCTTTTGATTAAATTTAAATTATGGATTGTCAAAGTCATACTTTCACCCGTTTTTTTTTAATCATTGATTTATTGCTATATCCTCTTTTATTTAGACATTATTTATATTAAATAGTGAAAATAATTATTACTTTATTGTATGCGAATTAATAAAGATAAAATATTGTCTTTAATTTTGGAACGCATATATTTTATTTTTTGAAAGATAAGCAGCCCAAATGACCTCTCACTAATTTTCGATTAATTACTTCATGAACATAAATGATCTCAGAAAATGACAAGAAATCTGCATTTCTTCATATAATCAATAGAAAATAATATATAGCCTTTTTTTTAAATTTGATTGAGGTCTTTTTCACCCTATCTATATTTATTTCAAATTGGTAGCCAATTCAATTCAAATGAAATTTTGTCTCGTGGGATAATGTCTTCTCTCTGAGCCAAGGGCCACGGACATATATATTTTTAAAATTAAAATAAAAAAACATTGAGCTGCTTTTTATGCAGGGGCGTATTTAAGGGGGGGGGGGCGAGGGGGCCCGGGCTCCCCCCGAAATTTCCCAAACACATATACATATATAGGGATATACAGACATAAGCGCAACAAATTTTTCCGCAGGATGGACAACTTTGGTTCCGCAAAAGAAAAAAATGTTCCACAAAAAATTTCGTGTGAAAAAAAGTATAGTTTCTTAAAAAAAAATTTTCCTCAGAAAAATTTTTTGAGTTCGGGCCCCCCCCCCCCCCGAAAAAATATATCTATATACGCTATCTATATAGCTATATACGCCCCTGTTTTTATGTAATTTATTTTTAAGGCCATAATTGAAACGCAGCCGAAATGTAATGTCCCTAATCTAATTAGATGCTATAAATAAAGGCCCTAATCTAATTGAACAAATATCGGCATGCAGCCAAAGATTGTTCTTTATTTGTTAGTATAATTTATAATTTTTTTCAAGTTTTTGATATGCAGAGGCGTACCGAGGAAGGGGGGGTCCCCGCTCCAGGCCCCGAGCCGGCCTAGGCCCCCAAATGTTTGTCTTTGAGAGGTCCCGGGACCCTCAGGGCTCAGGTGAGAACGGGAAAATTTAGATAAAAAAAATTTAATGAAAATTTGTCTATGAGAGGGCCCGGGGTTTTCGGGGCTCAGGGATATACGGTATTTTAAAAATATTTTTGTGAATGGGGGATATTTAAAAATGAGTTCGCCCCCCCTGAAAAATTCAATGGTACAAAATATAGGACCCTTTTCTAGTCTAGTGCCCCAGGCCCCCAACAGTGGCGTAGCGAGCTTAACTCGCAGCCGGGACACAATACATTTTTAGCGCCCCCCCCCCCCATTCGAAAACCATATAATATTATACGTAAAATATATAAAATTTTTATATTACACTGGCACTATATTTTCCAGAAATCTATTATAATAAAAATAATCCAGTAATTTTTTGTTTTGAGGACCATTTGGCGCCTCTTTATGAGTAGCGCCCGGGGCATGATGACCCCCCTTGCTCCCTCCTCACTACGCCACTGGCCGCCCAACTGTCTCGCTACGACCCTGTCGATATGAATTGGTTATTTTCATTGAACTGGCTGATATCCGAACTCTCAAAGGTTCATACTTGACAATTTTAGCTGACAGACAAGAGGACTTAAATGCAAATTATACTTCAGTATATAATAACCGAAAAGAAGATAAAGAAATATATTAATAGAAAGAAACGTTCCTATCTGCAAGCAAACACGAACTGGATTATGCACCCCCCCCCCCCTCCCCTCCTATATTGAGAGCCTTAAGACCGTGGGAGAAAGAATACATTTTATTAAACAACTTTATTCCTAACAACCATAATTAAAATTAATTTCTACAAATTTGTATATCACGAAAACCTTATTTTGAAATTCAAAATTTGATGTCGATAAAACAGTGACGGCGCTACGGGGGGCTAGGGGGCATGCGCCCCCCGGCAAGGATCTCTGCCCCCCTGGATGCCCCCCCAATCAGCTCGAAAACCAAATAAAAAAATTTAATTCGTAAATATTTCGACCGGCATCACGCCTGGTCATCATCAGTACAAAAAAACTACATGGAAATAAGCAAAAGACAATGTTAATAAATCATACATATAATAGCCTTTACATTTCATTTTTAAAAACTTACATGATTTTTCGGAGGGCCCGTGTCAACCAATGTGTTAAAAATAATTTCTAATTCAGAGAAGCGGGGGACTAATGTCAGCATGAGCGAACGTTTTGATTGAAAAATGTTTTGGAGTAGATTTTTCTATACCTCTCCCCACTCCTTACACATCCGCTCTCATGCCCGCTCCTCCAATTACATTCAATAATATTATTTAATTGAGGTGTACATACATTATCTACCCTTAACACATTGATTTTACAAAAATTACAGACTTTATGAAAAATTATATTTATGAATGTTCCTTTCTTTTACATCATATTCCATTATTATAAAATTTAATATTTAAAGATAATTATAAATTATATATTTTATTATTATAATATACTGTATGTTATTTATATATTATAATAATAAAATATATGGCGCACAGCACACAACTTTCTCTTACCTTCGGTAATCGAAAGTTCAGTACTGTGCTTGTCACACCAGATTTTTTTTAGTAAAATTTCCAATTTTTGCTCTTGCGAAAATCATTTGACCTTTTTTTTTAAATGCGAATTTCACTCGACGTTTTTTTTTTAGTAGGCTATATGAGCATAATCCCATCTTTTCAAACTCAGGTTTCGGGCAGGACGAAGTTTCGGCTGAAATTTGGCCGAAACTGGCCGAATCCGAAACTTCTGTCGGTTCCTAAGGTCACACAAAAAATCTGGTGCCACGATCACACCAGATTTTTTGTTTCTCTGTTGATGTAGCCTATATATTTATTGACTGCCCCCCTGTTGATAAGTTTGCCCCACCCCTGCCCCCCCACTGAGAATAAGCTAGCGCCGTCACTGCGATAAAAAAAATAAAATTAACATGGAGAAAGTAAAAAATTGACCATCATCAATCCCATATAAAATTTTAATAATAAAACACATAGAAAATAAATAAATAAAAATAATAGTATTTCACTGAGTCATTTTATTTATATAATAATTATAGCAAATTCTATTGGTTCATAGAATTTAATTTAAATCGTTATTTCCGGTTTAAAGGATTCAATAATTATAAAAATAAATAAAATTCTAGAGTGAGTAAACTCGTAATCTAGCTATTGTTTATATTATTTAAGGTTCTTTGGCGTTTAAGATGATAAATAATTGGCAAGTTCGTATTAGGGCTATAGAAAAATTTTCTTAATGGAAATATGTATTTACTACGGGGCGGGGTGTTCGATTAAGGAAAAAAAATAATCGATTATCGATTATGAAAAATAATCAATTATTCCGAATTAATTGATTATGATAAATAATCGATTATCTTTTTCATAATCGGTTATTTTTTCCCATAATCGCTTAAATGAATGATATAATCCATTTCTACTACAAAACAGGTTACATCATTTCCAAGATTATTTAATCCAGTTCATTCGACCTTTTTTTGGTGAATTTTCAGCGATTAAGGGAAATAATCGATTATCTTGTACAGCCTTAGTCTCCAGTGGAGTCTTTAGGGGTTGGCGAGCAGGGCAATCGACTTTTTCCAGAGGCCGCGCGCAACAAACCGAGTAGAAAAAAATTGATATTTAAAATTGGTTAATTCATAGTAAAGTAATATTATCATTGGCGTAGCTAGGGGGTGCCGGGGGGGGGGCAGAAGGCTCGTGCCCCCCAAAAAAAAAAATCTTACCCCAATAAAAATTGAGAAAATATGGGGCTTCCAGGCCCACGGGAGGATAGCTGGTCCCATGGCCCCCCCCAACCTGGATAGCTGGTCCCACGCCCCCCCCCAACCTGGATGGCTGGTCCCATGATCCCCCCAGCCAAATTCTCTAGTTACGCCCATGAATATTATTAATATTCATAAATGCCTAAATAAAATTTTTCCTTTAGATTTATTGAATGTCAAAGAAAGTTTAGCGATATCAAAATTAAAAATAATAATTTCTATTTGCACCAAGGACAAGGGTCTCGCAATGGTCCCTGCTAGTCTCTCAATATAAGTATTAGTTAGTATTTGCAGCACAATAAGGCTACTCACTTTCTTTTTAGTCAAGAGGTATCCTCTTACTTTCTTTCTAGCTTCTTTAGATGACTTGGAAACAAATTTTTTTTTTCTCGTTGCACGCGAATGCATTCTCAAAAGTAGAGGACAATTATTTAAAGCATGGCTTTTGAATTATATTTCCAAATAAATTACAATATTTCTCCTTGTCCAATTTTCAGCAAAGTGACCAAGATGAAGTCGTGGTTCCGTTCACGTACAAACAACCTCTCCGTACCCAAAATTGTCATTGCAGGTAATTTAGGAAAATAAAAAAGTAGTGCTTTTAAAGACGTTAGTGACTAGTAGCATAGTTTATTTGTGTGCGTGTGTGTGTGTGTGTGTGTGTTTACACGAATACATCTCAAATATTAGTAAATCAATTAACTTCTCAGAACTAAATAACTTTTTAAAGATTTAGGAATTTTTATTTATTATCACAATTTTAAATCATATATTTGCTAATTTGAATGTAACTGCATGAAACTGGTATGGAGAAATCTTTAAAGAATTGATGGAATTTTTTCTTGAATGTAATTTGAATTAATAAATATTCGATTATATGTTTTTCAAAATATTTATTAATTATAAATTAACACTTTCGACACTCAAGTATCATCGTCAAAATCACTTACACTTGTTAGTAACATTTATATACTTGAGTGTCAAAAGTGCATTAGGTGTTAATTTATAATTAATAAATATTTTGAAACATATAAACTACCGCGAACATGAACTACTTGTGCCCACAGGCAGGGCCGTAGCCAGGAGGGATTTATAAGCCCAAACCACCCCCACCCCACCCCCCAAAACGTCGAAATATTATAAATAAAGAGAACTATATAGAGAGAAAAATGGTGTTAAAATTTTAAATAGGTCTTCTGTTAGGGATTACAAAAAATATTTTATGTTCTTTAAAAAGAAAGGGAGGAGGGGGAGGGGATTTCCTCTCGGATTATGCAACCCCTCCCCCACCCCGAAGAAATTTTCTAGCTACTGCTCTTCCCAAAGGTTGAGTATTTAGTGTAATTGGCCGCACAGCACATAACTTTTTCTTAAATAGAAAACTAGCCGCACCACCCACCTTCAGGGGGTTTTGTGCCTAAGCGGTAATATACTTGTCACACTGGATTTATTGAGTCGACATATATTTAGTTTCTCGAGAATCCAAGAGTTATACAAAATTTGAATAAAAATAAACATCAGCCAAAAATATATTTCCCTTAATACATCATATGTTGTATTTTTATTGTCTGCATTGTACGCTATTTAGACTTTAATAATTACGATCCATTTATTTATACGATTTGGTATCTAAGTGATTTAAGTAAATTCATTAAACTATGTGCAGTTCGAACCAACTCCCCTTGGATTTTAGATTTGTTAACATCTCTAAATTTATTTAAATCATTTAGATAGTAAATGTGCCTGGATTACAAAATTTTTTTTAAACTTTTGAGAAAAACGAAAAAGTACATCACTAAAGTACCTACTAGAACTTTCGATTTAATTTAAAAGCTTATTTTCACGTCTCAAAGAGATACCTAACTTAAATATAAAATTTCAATTTCGTAGCCCATTTTCTTCTTGCTTTATTTTGAACACAGACGCACAGTCAGTCAAGCACACACATAGGCAGACAGACCTACGGGAAGCATTTTTTGGACTCAGGGGCCTCAAAATCTCGACATCCAATTTTTGACATGAATGCAATACTTTCTCTCCCTATATATTAACATATAGGTAAGAGAAAGTAAAAATAAAGGGACAAAATTATTTAGATTTTAATAGAGTGAAGGCAAGTCGAAGTGATACTATTTTTTTAATGAAATTAAATCATTTCGTCATGTTTTTAATAATTAAATTTTTGAACAAAGAATTATAAATCCGCATATTTAAAAATGAATTAGGATTTTACAAATTTAAACAGTTACTCACCAAATGAAGGGTATCTGGAATTCAAACCGCCCAGCGCTCGTACCACGTCTAATAGGGTCGGCATCCACAGCCTGACTGAAGATAGGGCAAAAGCAGACAAGATATACCTCGGCTCGTGAACCTGTATGAACAAGAATAAAACCATGTAGAAAAGTATATCTATATATATTCGTCTGTGTGAGAAATGTGTGTGTGTGTGTGTGTGTGTGTGAGCACAAAGGGATTTTTATATTATTTCCCATTTGAATTAAAGAAAATATTTTCTTTTTTTAATAATTCATTGCCTGTATGAATTTTCTCGCTTAATATCTAATATAAAAGGCATCGAAGTTGCAAAACTTGCAAATTTCTCGTCATTGATACAGTATGATATTCTATATTCAGGGTAGCCAAAAGGTCGCACCAGATTTTTTGTGTCGACATATATTTAGTTTCCGACAGTACGGTACAGTCCAATTTTTTTTTTTAAAACTCACACGTTTTTCCCATTCGCATTCACATTCACACAAGCATACACACAGTCTTTTCGGCAACTTAGGCCATTTAAGACTTTAAACGATACTCGTTATTTGTAAATTTATAAGTATAGAAAATGCCCTCGCGGCTTGGTGTAGGGTATACCAAAAGTCGAGGGTTCGGACCCCAGGCAGTCCGGTGATTTTATTTAAGCCATGTGGATACCAAATGGTTTAAATAAGAATGCCTGGACCCCAATATGTATATTAATTAATAATGGTTATCAGAAAAAAAAGTGTGAGTGTTAAAAAAAAAAAAAAAAAAAAAAAAAAAACTTTAATTAACAAAAATCTTTTCAACGTCGAAAGTTTAAATTTTATTTACGTAGGCCTATAAAATGTATTCATTATCAGGGCGTTTTATTTACCTAAATGGCTACCGTGCGATTCTAACACATTTCAACTGGCTATAATACAAACGTAAATTAATTTTTTTAACAACTCTAAGCCAAGGTGGAAGAATTTTTTTTTTAATTTGTAAAATAAAACATAAATATTCCGAATCTCAACTTTTAAATTAAATGATTCATTCTTATCAGAAAACAAAAAAAAAAATCCCAACGATGACTAACCTTGTCACTAATGCTAAATATTTATAAAATATATATAAATGGCTTTTTATCAATATACGCGTATATAAAGGATATAAGCGATAAACAGAATTTGAAAAGGAGATAATAGGCTATTAAAAAAATTTTAGGCCTACTATTTTATATACTATTTTTCAATTATGATGGAAAAAATTTAAATAGATGTAATGACAATGGCTTGTTAAAATCATTTAAAGCGCGAGTTTGCAAAAAAAGTAAAAGATCATTATAAAAAATCTGGTGTGACACCTACGGTAAGTGAAATTTGTATTCTGTGCTTGGAACATCCGATTTTTTGTGACTGTATATAAGATTACTCGTATTTCGGATAACATATTAGAATTCAAGTAAAAAGCTATTTTGTTACAATACAATGCCAACTATTTGTCCGACTATCTTTCCCATGAAGTGTAAAGTACAATTTTGAGGGGAAAGTGAGAATTTATTTTACATTTTAAAGAGGGTCTAAAAAATAATTGATTTATGAATTTTAATCAAAATCGTTAGAGTGAATTTTAAGAAAACCGGAAAAAAATCTAAAATAAGTACATCAGTAAAGTACTAGTATTCTTTGGCCGATTTAGTTCAAAAGCTTCGTGTTATGTGCCAGGGGGGTACCTAAATTGATCACCAAATTTCAACCTTATAGCTCGTTTCGTTCTCGAGATATTTTATTCACAAACAGACAATTTTGTGTATTTCCTTCAAAATTTCGGCATCGAATTTTTGACATGAATGCAATCTCTCTCTTCTCTCTATATATATTAACATATATATGTAAGAGAAGTAATTATTAGTGAAAATAATTTTAACTATTTTTTATAGCCTATATGAAAGTGTTTCATATGACTACAATTATTATTAGATTTGATTATCTGAAGACAGGAAACCAAAATACTAATACAAACTCCTTCAAAGCAGATCTGGAGCAATTAATCAAAAAAAAATCATATTTGCGTTGCATATCTTCCAGAAATATATATATTCCATTAATATATAATTAATATCGCTCAAGACGGGCGAACCACGAACATTTAGGTCATTAAAGGAAGCTCTAACAGAGGTAGTTATTATTATTAACATTGTCAACACCTCCCAGTTTTACACTCAGGTGAATTGTTTCCTATTCTAATGTGATTCCAACAGAAATTGAAACCCCGATTTATTCTATAAATTGTTTGCTCTTTTGACTGTGGGAAATTTTATTTTCGTCCTTAATCTTTGAATTAAATTTAACAAAAATTAGATATATTTATATATAGAGTTAATAAAACGTCAAAATGAGAAGAATAAAATGAAATTTATTTTTATAGGAAACATTATTCTTGATCTTAAACCACGTGATTATCTGTCAACATTTTGTCACGTTTTCGTTTAATTAATTTTTAATTGAGCTCGCTGAGTGTTAATCGTCGTTTCACGAGAGATTCGTAAAATTTCAATTAACCTTTCTCTCTCTCTCTCTCTCTCTCTCTCTCTTAGCACTTGAAAGAGAATTAAAATTAATTGATCATAAGTGAAAAAAAAGTGAAACTTAATTTGTACATAAATAAATAATTAAGATTCTTTTTAGTCGCTTGAATAACGAACGCCTTTTGTATTTAAATTCCAAAAGCTTTGAAAATTTTTTTAGTTATAAACTCTAAATCAAAACCAAATTGAATATATTTAAGGGAAAGTGAACCCATTTGAAAGAAAGTGAAAAATCTTTATATAAAATTTTTCCATGCTTCATTTTCAAAAATTCATCAATAATAATTTTTACTTTCTCTTACCTATGTATATATGTAATATATATATAGAGAGAAAGTATTGGTTTCATGTCAAAAATTCGATGCCTAGATTTTGATGGATCTTCACGTTTTGAGGTCCCCTGAATCCAAAAAAGTGGTTTTCGCGACATGGTCTGTCTGTGTGTGGGTGGGTGGGTGTGTGTGTATGTCTGTGTTTCTGTGTTCACTTTTAAGCATGAAGGAATTGAGCTATGAGGCTGAAATTTTATATTTAAGTTAAACACCCCCCGGGACGGGAAAAATAAGCTTTTAATCAAAATCGGCCAAAGAGTACTAGTACTTTACTGATGCACTTTTTCAGTTTTTTTCGATTTTCTCAAAATTTGCTCCAACGATTTTTTTTTTAAATTCAAAAATCAATTATTTTTTAGATGCTCTTCAAAATGTATATTCTCATTTTGCAATTGAAATCTTCTCAAGACCACTTTACTCTTGTATTTCATAGGGAAGATAGGAGAAATGAAATATGTTGTCATGGTAACAAAATATAAATATTTTCCCATTTACTAATAAATTTTACATCTGAATTCATATGTTCCGAACTGTCGGGAACTAAATATATGTCGACACAAAAAAATCTGGTGTGACAAGCACAGAACACAACTTTCGATTACCGAAGGTAAGAGAAAGTTGTGTGCTGTGCGCCAGTCACGCCAGATTTTTTCTAAACCTTTAAGGAGAATAGAGGGTAAAAAATTTTTCAAACAAAAGATATTCATAATAATGTTGGAAATTTTCCAAACAAAATGTATTTACTAGATCAGCTTTTTTAAAAATATTCGAGTATAGTAGCCGAAAAGAAATGACTCCCTTAACCATCTGATATAGGCCCCTAAATCGAAAAATTTTTTCTACCCATCACTTTACTTTTGTTATATTTTACTATTGGAAAGTTCTTTTTTAGTATTAAATATTTATTAATTCATATATCCGAAAAAATAAGGGTGTGCCGCCGGGAGTCGAACCACGGATCCTCCGATTGGTACTCAGAGTGCCAATCGGAGGATCCGTGGTTCACTCCCGGCGGCACACCCTTATTTTTTCGGATATATGAATTAATAAATATTTAATTGTATAAATTTCGCGGCTCATATACGCGATATATATAATATCTTAAATATTATATATAATTTCTTATTTATTCTTTTTCAGTGTTTTGACAATGAATATGATACATATATATTCATAAAGTGAGATATAAGTAATTCTAAAAAGCTATTTTGTTACAATACAACGCCAACTATTTGTCCGACTATCTTTCCCATGAAGTGTAAAGTAGTCTTCATACAATTTTGAGGTGAAAGTGAGAATTTACATTCTAAAGAGGATCTAAAAAATAATTGGTATATGAATTTTAATCAAAATCGTTAGAGCAAACTTTAAGAAAACCGGAAAAAAAAAATCTAAAATAAGTACATCAGCAAAGTGCTAGTTTAATTATTATAGCCTATATGAAAATGTTTCATATGACAACAATGATTTGCAGAAATTATTAAATTTGATTATCCGAAGTCAGGGAACCAAAATACAAACTCCTTCAAAGCAGATCTGGAGCATTTAATCAAAAAAATCACTAGTGAGTAGTCTATTTGAGTTACATATACACATTTTCCAAACAAAATTTATATACTAGATCAGCTTTTTTTTAAATATTCGAGTATAGTAGCCGAAAAGAAATGACTCCCTTAACCATCTGATATATATCGAAATAAAATGCTTCTAAAAATTTTTTCTACCCATCAAACAAAACTATCTATGCCATATTTACTTTTATTATATTTTTTACTATTGGAAAGTTCTTTTTTAGTGTTTTGATAATGAATATGATATTTCTTCATAAAATGAGATATAAGTAATTAAAATAAATATTATCACTATAAATAGTAAAAGAAGTTTCCGTCTTAAATTAGTTTAATAAAACAATCAAATATTGTTATAAAAATATTTTACTGATATGATTTTTAATTTGAACATGACCTAATTTTCGAACCAAATTTTTATCGCGACCCTGTGATAATTATTTATATCTCAAGTTTTGAAGAAATATCAATTCATTCATTATCATAAGAAATATAAAAAAAAAAAAAAACACTTAGCAAAATGAAAATAAATATGATATAGATAGTTTAGTTTGAATAGAGTGTTTGAGTGTAAAAAAAATTCTTCGAGGTTTCATTTTATTTATTTCTCGACCCAGCAAAGGTAGGGGCCTTTTAGTTTGGAAAACCCAAATTTTATATTCAATACAATAATACAGGGCCGGATCTAGGGGGGGGGGAGTGGGTGCGTGTGCCCCGGGCGGCAATTAAAAGAAAGATTTACTAAAAAAAAGGTAAAATGATATGAATTTTGTAAAGAAAATTTTAAGGAGGGGGCGGCAAATTAAATTTTGCCCCCCCCCTAAAAAATCTCCTTGTTCCGACCATGCAATAATATCAATTAGTGAACACACAGGCGCTGAAGGCAAGTGCTTAGGACCCCGTAAAATGTGTTTATTTAAATTATCTTTGAAAAATGTAATGTAAGAGAAAATAATATAAATATAAAGTAATTATTTTGGACGTAATTAATTAATTTTAATGCAATTTTCCTTCCTATTTTTTAACAGAAATACGAAACCTAGAATTCAAATATTTTTCTGAGGTTAAAGGAGGGGGTTACCGTCCCGCGAAACCCTAAATTTGCCACTTAAGACGAAAAATGAAAAGTTCCCCCCAAGGGCGGATCCAGAGGTGTTTCTCGGGGGGGGGTAATCTGGTGTGACTCGTCGCACAGCACCAGAGGCGTATATAGACATTTTTTTCGGGGGGGGGGGGCTGCTCTCAAAAGTTTTTCTACGAAAATTTTTTTTTTTTCATGTGCCGTTCGCGGAACCAAAAATTTTTTCGTGTGCCGTTCGCGGAACCAAATTTTTTCACATGTTCCGTTTGCGGAACCAAAAAATTTTTCATGCTCCGTTCGCGGTTTCTAAAATTTTTCGCGTTTTTTCAAATCTCGAAGGGGGTAATTACCCCCCTTTACCCCCCCCTTGTATCCGCCCTTGGTTCCCCCTACCAAGGGCTCTGATCTTTTTTAAATTTAAATGAATAAATATTTCAAAATATATCTATGGGTAAACTGTAAAAAATTAATTAAATTAAATATCTTTTGGCAGATTTGAGATACTTATTTGTAAAGAAATTTAAAGGAAAAAAAAGTTTTCCCCTCCCAAGTTTTTTTTTTTTTTTTTTTAATTCATTTAAGGCCTTTTTCGGCATCGAAGACCATTTAAATCAGTGATTTCCAAACTTTATGTTACCACGCCTCCCTTAAAAATATTTATTCTTATGACGCCTCCCCCCCCCCCCCATTTTATAAAATAATACAAAAACAAAAATTTTTAATGCTAAAAAATATAAATTTATATAAAAATATTTTTTTTTATTTATTCTTATTTATATTAAAACTAGCAATCATTTGGAAAATTGGTCCTGGTGGCCAATATTCGCGCCTCCCTTTAGTCTAATCCGCGCCTCACAGTTTGGAAAATGCTGGTATAAGGGTGGTGGAATTTGTATCAGGAATGAAAGTTAGAAGAAAACGCAACCATAATTTTTTTCTTTAAAAATATATTTTAATAACTTACGTTTCAGCCTTGGTCAAAGCCATCCTCGGATGACCACTAACAGCTCCGAGGATGGCTTTGACCAAAGCCGAAAAGTCAGCTGTTAAAATATATTTTTAATGAAAAAATTCTGGCTTTGTTTTTTCTAACTTTCATTCCTGAAGAAAAATATTTTTCTCAAATCTTATTTTCACGCCCTAGGGGGTGCCTAACTTAAATATAAAATTTCAACCTCCTAGCTCAATTCCTTCATGCTTTAAATTGAACCCAAACAGACACACAGACAGAGACGATGTCGAGAAAACCACTTTTTTGGATTCAGGGGACCTCAAAACGTGTATATCCATCAAAGTCTCGATATCGAATTTTTGACATAAATCCAATACTTTCTCTCTATATACATATGTATATTAACTTATAGATATAGGTAAGAGAAAGTGAAAATTCAAATCCGAATTGAGATTAGTTCGATATACAAAAAGATGCGGTAACTCACCCCAGTAAAATTCTAAGTGGACTAATCATATCTTACTTTTCTACCTAATGAAAAAAATCCCTACAAAATTCTGCAAGGGATTCGATGGGTTCCTAAGTTACTCTGTGTTATTATTATCTGTTTATGAGAGTTTCGAAATCTTCAAAAATTAATTCCGCCCCAGTAATAAGAAATTTTAGAATGACATTAAAATGTTTCTACCCCACTATCCTATTTGCTAAATATTGAATATAAATTTTAACTCAAACGGAATGAAATTATTTTTTAGTAAAAGTATTAAAAAACATTAATATCTTTGTGCATTATAGGGGATGGGGCATTAACCCCCTGGTTAATGCCTTCATACCTCCCCCCCCCTTAAGAAAATGCGAGCCTTCACCGCGAAATTACTCTCAAAATAATTTGAATACATTTATAAATAATTATTTTAATTTTAATTTTATATTGAAATTATTTTATTTTATTTTCAACCCTTAATCCACCACTGAGTAAAAGTATATTAAAAAAATTTGATTAACAAAAATATAGGCCAAATAGAAATAATATAATGTTAAATGATGGTGACTTAAGAAAAGATTTAAAAATGCCCTCAGGCTTGGTGTAGTTGGTAGCGTGCCTACCTTCTATACCGAACGTCGCGGGTTCGGATCTCTGGCAGTCCGAAATGGACACCAAATGGCTTAAATTGAAATGCCTGGACCCCTAATATGTATATTATTAATTAATAACGGTTATCGTATAAGGTCTTATATGGCCAGAGTTGCCGAAAAGACGGTGTGAATGTGTGTGTGAGTGTTGAGTGTGAATGAGAAAAAAGTGTGTGTTTAAAAAAAAAAATAAATAAATAAAAATAAAAAACTAATTTTTTTCAATGACACCTACACTCCCCCTCTCCCTTTCAACAGCTTATATTCACCCTCTACCCTTAGAGAAATATAAAATATTTAATTTAATATTCAAAAGAAAAGAATCGTTTTTCGCAGTCAAATTATTTGTTTCTATCATTTTTTTTTCAACGATAAAATGCTTAATAATTACCTTTAATAAGACACTCAAGAGGGTGTGCTGGTTGACGGTGAGGTCAGGGTGGGTTACACTATATTAATTATTCACTTTGATTCACTTTAAACACAAAAAAGATAGCAGCGCCTGCAGCCCGGCAACGCTCTCGACTAGACTGAACGGGAGATTCGTCTCTCTCTTTGTTTTGAAATAAAATAGATGAAAATAACAATTCCCTTTTTATTAAAAGTAAAAAAATACCTTTTGCTCTAATCTAACTATATTTAGAACTGGAAAAAAATGTCAACAAGTGATTTGGAATATTCCAAGGCCTTTCTTAAATAATCAACCCTTCATCAACCCTAATCAAAATAATAATCAACGCTATTTTTTGAATGTTTTCTATTTATTTGGCTTTTTAGCTAAAATAAATTTAAAAAACATTTTTTTCAATTTTTCAACCCCTTGTCCAATCCTAATAAATAAAATAATTAACAATGCTATCGCCTTCGGCGAGCTTCGCGTCTAATCAGAAAAAAATTAAAACCCTGAAAAACTTCCCTGCCCTCGGGGCTTGGTGTAGGGGTTAGCGTGCTAACCTCATATACCAATAGTCGCGGGTTCGGACCCCAGGCAGTCCGATGATTTTATTTAAGCCACTTGGATACCAAATGGCTTAAATAAGAATGCCTGGACCCCAAATAAATATATATTATATAAATACGAGTATCGTTTAAAGTATCGTTTAAAGCCGAAAAGACTGTGTGTGTGTGAGTGTGAATGAGAAAAAAGGGTGAATGTTTTTTTTTTTAATAAAAAAAAAAACTTCCCTGAATCCGCATTTGGGCTTTACACATAGTATAATTTTCTAGAATGCGTCTGACTTTAGGCCAGTGGTTTCCAAACTTTATGTTACAACGCCTCCCTTAAAAATATTTAATCTTATGACGCCCCCTCCCCCACACATTTAATAAAATAATACAAAAACAAAAATTTTTAATAACTAAAAAATATAAATTTAAGCTTATATAAAAATATTTTTTTTGTTTATTTATTTAATTAAAAACTCAGTCCCAGAATCTTCTAAATTATTTTATTATTTTATTTATAAAACTAGCAATCATTTGGAAAATTGATCTTGGTGGCCAATATTCGCGCCTCCCCTTAGACTAGTCCGCGCCCCTCACAGTTTGGAAAACGCTGATTTAAACCCCGTCTCTATTTATTTTCGTGAAAATATGATTTTTTTTAGGATTAACCTTCAAAAGAAATACAAATTTGACCAACTCAATAGACACCATTGCGAATTTTGAATTCATTAAGACAAATCAAAACTACTAAATTTTTCAAAAATCAGTCTTAGTAAAGTTATTATTCAAGTTATTTTATTAATAGTGGCTTTATGTTAGTTTCGTTCATTTTCTTGTCTAGAGGAAAATATTCTAAACACTAATGAGTCATCAGTAATATTTATCACCTATTTGGAATTTCTATTTTTACTCATAGAGTTCAATTTAGGTCAATCTAAAAATTTAGAGAAATGTGAGAAATTCTTGATCTACATAATTTTTTTTTTTTTATTTAATTAATAATTATTATAATGGATTAGTTTTAATCCGTAATTTATTTGTAATAAAAAATATTTTTTTCCCACTTTGTACTAATGGACTATGATCTACGAATAAATATTAAAGTTTGAGAAATAATTTTCTGTTCCCCTGACTGAGGAAAATAGATGAAAAGTCTAGCATCTAGAAAGCAGAAAGTCAATCTTAGCTCGGGTATATTGTGGTCATCATCAAATTACAGTGGTCAAATTTTCTAAAATTATACATTCTCAAATAAACGAGAAGAAGAAGGGTTAAAATAAAATAAATTGAAATAAGAACGGGGTTCAAGGCTTTAAATTTTTTTTTTTTTTTTAATCTGGTTTGATTAACGAAATGCACACAACTTTTTTTTTAACTTCGGTAAAGTTGAGTATTGTGCTGTCATACCAGATTTTTTTGTGTCGAGATATATTTAGTTTCCCATAGCACATCTGCTCTAAATTTGTCCACTTGCATTTCATAATTACAAATCTGGTGTGAGTGGTCGCACAACACACAACTTTCTCTTACCTTCGATAATCAAAAGTTGTGTTCTGTGCTTTGCACACCAGATTTTTTGTGTCGTTATATATTTAGTTTTCCACCGATAGATTAGAATTCAAGATGTAAAATTTATAAATATGGGAATATATTTATATTTTGTTACCATGCAGGGGCGGATTAAAGGGGGGGGGGCGAGGGGGCGATCGCCCCTCCCCGAGAAGAAATTCAAAACGTTATAAAAACTAGTAATCTAAAGAAATTATGATTTCCGCTCTTTAATTTCAATTGAATTTCTTACCAATCAATTAAATAAATAGGAAAGAGATCTAAATGGCCATAGATGCCGACAAAATCCTTAAAAAAAAAAATATATAAAAAAAAACCGCCCCCCCCCCGACAAAATTGCATTAATCCACCACTGTTACCATGGCAACCATTTCTCTTGTCTTTCCTATGAAGTACAAGGTAAAGTGTTCTTCAAACAATTTTGAGAGAGCAAAATGAGAATATACATTTTAAAGAGCATTTAAAAAATAATTGATTTTTGAATTTTAATCAAAATCGTTAGAGTGAATTTTTAGAAAATCGAAAAAAACTTAAAAAGTACATCAGTAAAGTACTTGTACTTTTTGGCTGATTTTGATTAAAAGCTTATTTTCACGCTCCAGGTACTAATATAAAATTTCAGCCTCATAGCTAAATTCCTTCATGCTTAAAATCAAACATAGACACACAGACAGACAGACTATGTCGTGAAAACCACTTTTTTGGATCCAGGAAACAAAAAAAAAAAAAAAAAAAAAAAAAAAAAATGTAGGATTGTCGTGTCTCTTGTGATCGCACATTTTCTCAAACTTGTGTTATATTGCTTTAAATGTATATGAATAAAAATTATTTGAATTAATTATTAGGAAGATAATCAGGAAATAGATTTGTAATTT
Source organism: Euborellia annulipes (assembly GCA_023213315.1). Classification (NCBI taxonomy): domain Eukaryota; kingdom Metazoa; phylum Arthropoda; class Insecta; order Dermaptera; family Anisolabididae; genus Euborellia; species Euborellia annulipes. The sequence goes on along the minus strand of JAKCPI010020461.1, from coordinate 9,107 downwards.
TTTGTGTTAAAAGTGTGCAAAAATTTTCCCGAAGAAAAAGCCCTAAGAGAGTATTTTTTCGACATGAAACGCATTAAAGTATTTTACATTCATTTATATGAGAAAAATTGTTTCGCATAACGAGTTTGATTCTGGAACGAATTAAACTCGTTAAGCGAGGTTCCACTGTATAATAACCTATATAGACATCTAAAATATTAAATTATATAATAATATCATATTTTTATATCTAAATCTTATTATTTTTAACAAAAGTAGTTTATTTATTAAATTCTTATCTTATTTATTTATTTATTCAATCTAATAAACAATTAAAAATAATGATTGCAATAGAAGAGTCATTATACAATCAAGATTTTTTCTAGCGACTAAAGGGAGCCTGCAAATAAATAACAGCAATTATTTAAATTGGATTGTCTGTCTTACAGCACACAAACACTACTTTATACTTTATACAAGTCATGGAATAAAATATTTTTATTAAAATAAAAAGCGATCCCCAAAATGATCTGTTTGTTTGCATGAGCATAACTAGGGAATTTAACTGGGGGACCTGGAAAATCCCATATTGACTCAATTTTTCTTGGAGGGGGGGAGCCTTCTGGGGGGGGGGGCACGAGTCTTCTGGCCCCCTTCCCCGGACCCCGCTAGTTGCGCCAATGTCTGTTTGTAAGCAAAATTAAAAGAGCTACGAGGCTGAAATTTGATATTCTTTAAGTTAGCTACCTCTCTGACAAATAATAATAAGTTTTTGAATAAATAAAATCAGCCTATCGGTTCTACAAGCTTAATGAGTAATTTTTCAGTTTTTTGATATATGGAGAGAAAGGTAATGCAACCATGGCCCAAAAGAGTGAGTCCAGGAAAATGTTATAGATGGGTTTCATATTTTTTCTTTGGTTTCTTTCTTAAAATATGAATATAATTATGTAAAATAACGCACAAAATAGTAGAGAGATAAACGAAAATTTCGGAAGAAAATATAACTACTATTAACAAGAAAGAAAGTCTATGTGTGTGTGTGTGTTCAATTTTAAGCATGAAGAAATTGAGCTAGGAGGTTGAAATTTTATATTTAAATTAGACATCCACCTAGGGGGTGAAAATAAGCTTTTAATCAAAATTGGCCAAAAAGTACTAGTAGTTTACTGAGGTACTATTTTCTCAAAATTCCCTAGGACAATTTTGATTAATATTCAAAAATCAATTATTTTTTAGATGATCTTTAAAATGTATTTTCTCATTTTGCCATTGAAATCTTCTGAAGACCACTTTACTCTTGTACTTCATAGGAGAGAGGAGAGCTAAATGGTTAGCGTTGGTAATAAAATATAAATATTTTCCCATACTTATAAATTTTACATCTTGAAGTTTAATATATCGGCGGAAACTAAATATATGTCGACACGAAAAATCTGGTGTGACAGGCACAGAACACAACTTTCGATTACCGAAGGTAAGAGAAAGTTATGTGCTGTGTGACAGTCACACCAGATTTTTTTGAGATTAAATTATGTTTCCTTCAAACAAATGCGGATCCAGAGTTTTTTTTTGGGAGGGGGAGGGGGGGTAATTTGGTATGAACGCTACAACTTTCTCTTATTTTTGATAATTTAAACTTGCATTCTGTACTTGTTTACTACAATATAGACTATAGGCCTATTAATTTTTAACAGGCAAGAAGACAATTTCAGGTGACCCTCCCACTTTTAAACAAACTCCTCACAACGTGTATCTCTAATAAAATCTCGATATTATTCATTTTAGACATGATTGTAATACCTTCCATATACGAGTATTAACATATACCAGTATAGTATAAGAGATAGAATAATATGTTAGTTTATTCTTGTTATAAACACAATCTGTATAAATATCTAAAAGTCGAAATTGTTAAAGTACTTTCATGCTCCAGATTGAGGATCGGTATATAGGCCTATTCTTTGAATGAAAATTATATCATTGATTGTATTTTTAATAATTAACTATTTGAATATCTCAAAGATTTATATATCCGCGTATATTTAATTTAAAAATGAATTAGATTTGTAAAAGTTTTAAGATTTACTCACCAAATGAAGGAGTTCTGGAATTAAGACGACGAGCAGAAGTTCCACGTGTAGACTGGGACGGCCACTCAAGCCTTACTGACGAATGGACAAACAGGGAGTTGGTAGAGACCCGTCGTAAACCTGTATGAACAAGAATAAAAACGTGTAGAAAAGTATATCTATATATATTCGTCTGTGTGAGGAATGTATTTGTGTGTGTGAGAAAGAGATTATTATATTATACTCCATTTGAAGCAATGCAAGATTTTAAAAATATTATCTTATTTAATAATAACATTAATTGAATGAATAGAGGTAAAAGATTTATTTTATTTTTAATTTCACTATGAATGTCTATTAAATTAAAAACAAAGAGACAACGAAGTTACGAAACCACTCTTCATAAAAAGAGCAGAGCAGAGGACATTTGGAAAATCAGATGGAACCCTTCCTTTATGGGTATGAATAAATGAATATCTTTTTTGTTTAAATCAGATTTAAACATGAAAAAGACCTTGAAAAAGTGAAATTTCAGATGTTGAGTATGTTTTTTATATATACACAGTATATTACTTTCTCTTACCTCTATATATATGTTAATATATATGGAGAAAGTATTGGATTCATGTCAAAAATTCGATGTCAAGATTTTGATGGATATACACGTTTTGAGGCCCCCTGAATCCAAAAAAGTGGTTTTTAAAATATAGTCTGTCTGTGTGTTGGTGGGTGTGTGTGTGTGTTCAATTTTAAGCATGAAAGAATTGAGCTAGGAAGATGAAATTTTATATTTACGTTAGTCACCCACCCCTCTAGGGCGTGAAAATAAGCTTTTAAGCAAAATCGGCCCAAGAGTACTAATACTTTACTGATGTACTTTTTCAGTTTTTTTTCGATTTTCTCAAAATTTGCTCAACGGTTTTGATTAAAATTCAAAAATCAATTATTTTTGAGAGGCTCTTTAAAATGTATATTCTCATTTTGCCATTGAAATATTCTGAAGATCACTTTACTCTTGTACTTCATAAGAAGGATAGGAGAAATGGTTGCCATGGTAACAAAATATAAATATTTATATTCATACTTATAAATTTTACATCTTGAATTCTAATATATCGGCGGAAACTAAATATATGTCGACACGAAAAATCTGGTGTGAAAGCACAGAACACAACTTTCGATTACCGTAGGTAAGAGAGAGTTGTTTGCTGTGCGACAGTCACACCAGATTTTTTTATTTTTAAACACTCAAACTTTTTTCCATACACACTCACATTCACACACACATACATTCAGTCTTTTCGGCAACTTAGGCCATTTAAGACTTTAAACGATACCCGTTATTTGTAAATATATCAATTAGTGGTCCAGGCATTCTTATTTAAGCCATTTGGCCCATACTTATAAATTTTATATTTTGAAATTCGAATGTACAGTACTGTTGGAAACTAAATATATTTCGACACAAAAAATCTGGTGTGACAAGCACAGAACACAACTTTCTCTTGCTGTTGGCTGCTGTGCGACAGACACTCCAGATTTTTTCATTAGGAATTAGCTGATAAGATAGAGGGAATTTTATCTTGAAAAATCTCTTGTTAAACTTGTTAAACAATCATTATACATGAATTTATAGGTGGTGGGGAAAAAGTCAACAGATAAGATTTAACTGATTGATCTTGGTTAACATGACACTCTGATTAATATACATAATTATGAGTAAATAAATAAAGATATTCCAGATATTGTTTTTTTTTCGTAATTTTTAATTATATACGCAACTTTATTCGTAGAAATTAATTGTTTTGAAGGAAAAGAAACCTTGTTATTCAAATAAGAATAATTAAGAGCGAGGCAAAAAAATTTTATAGTAAATATTTTTGTCGGTATCATAACGGCGTCTCAGAAATTTTTATTTTTTTTATTTTCGCACAAGTTGGGCATACAAAATAGAATATGAATCCTCTTTTTGAATTGTTTTTCCCTATATTTTTTGCATAGCTCAACTCAAATCAAATAAAAAAAGTTGAAAAGCTTTCCCGCTTATCTTAGAGACATTAATATTATTTATTAGAACATAAATATCGACGCCATAATTTATTTCAATTGAATTGGATACCAACCAATTGGAATAAATAGAGACGAGGTCTAAATGGCCTCAGATTCCGAAAAAGAGCATAAAAAGAATTAAAAAATCTGGTGTGACTGGTCGCACAGCACACAACTTTCTCTTAATCAAAAGTTGTGTTCTGTGCTTGTCACACCAAATTTTTTGTGTCGAGATATATTTAGTTTCCACCGATATAAATGTATTAGAATTCAAGATATAAAATTTAAAAACATGGGAAAATATTTATTTTTTGTACCATGACAATCATTTCTTCTATCTTTCCTATGAAGTACAAGAGTAATATGGACTTCAGAAGATTTCAACGGCAAAATGAGATATACATCTAAAAAATAGTTGATTTATGAATTTAAAAAAAAAATCGTTGGAGCGGATTTTGAAAGAATCGAAAAAAACTGAAAAATTACATCAGTTAAGTATTAGTACTCTTTGGCTAATTTTGTTCAAAAGCTTCGTGTGGGGGGGTACCTAACTTAAATATAAAATTTCAACCTCCTGGCTCTTTCTGTCCTGGAGATATTTTGTTCACAGACACACAGACAGACAGACCATGGCGCGAAAACCACTTTTTGGATTCAGGGGACCTCAAAACCTGTATATCCATCAAACTCCCGACATCGAATTTTCGACATGAATCCAATACTTTCTCTCTATATATATTAACACATAGAGGTAAGAGAAAGTAAAAAAATACGCTTCGGGGAGTAAACATCACTCTTCTTCAAACTAAGATCTTATAACCAAAATAAAATATAATTATATAACTCATTGTCACTTCAATATTTGATAGAAAAAGCTCTACTTACAAAGATGTTCAATTAAATTAAAAGAAGTTTTAACAACTGAAGAAGGCAGAGAAATTAAAATAGTATTGTATTAATGTCAAAAATTCGATGTCGAGATTTTGAAGAAAATACATGTTTTGTGGTTTCCAGAGTTCACACAAGAAGGCCTCGCAAAATGCTTTGTGTTTGTGTGTGTGTGTGTGCTTGATCCGAAATATATCGGGTTAACAACCCGAAATATATCGAGTATTTAAATTTGTGTTAATACTTTTTTTTTACCCTCGTAAAACTCGGATAAATACAACCTTTTTAGCAAATAATTATTTATTTTAAAAAATTACTAGGAACTTACAATAAATAATCTATCACAATGTTATTTAACTGTCATTTCCTTCTCAAAAAGAGATAAATATCTTAATATCTAGAATAAACACCTGACGGATTTAATCATTAAGAAAAAAAAAAATGATAATATATTGATGGAGATAGGGGACAGACACTCTGTTGAATTATTGAGAAGGATGAAAATAAATAAAAATCTGGAGATGATTTTCAGGCCAATTTATTCGGATTATCTCCTCCGGCTATGAGTCTACGTTTTTTTTTTTGTTTTTTTTTTTTTTGGAGTGGGTGAATAAGGACCGAAAGCCTATAATGACCAATGATCACATGCAGTCATGAAGAATATAGTTTAAAAAAAATAAAGGGAGAAGCATAAAAGGGGAACTCAACTGCGGGAACTGAGAAGATGCCTGTTGAGATTAGACTTAAAAGTTTAAAGATTGTAGGTTTTGGGGATGATAGACGCAGGGAGCTTGTTCCAATCATGGGAGGTCATGGGGAGGAAGGAAGATTGAAATTGACTAGTTCTATTAGTTGAGAGATGAACAGCATAGGGATGCTGGGACGATGCCTCCCTTGTGTTCCGTGGATATATTCCTTTGGGTGGGTATAACTGATTTTAATTCGGCCGAGCATTGACCATGATAGTACCTATAGAAGAGAGAGAGAGTGCAGACACACTTCTTCTATGATCTAGTGACTAGGGATGCGGTGAGGGTAGAATCATCGATCAGTCTAATTGCACGTCTTTGTATGGCGTCCAAGAAGATTTAACCACAGAAGAGATGTGGTTGCTCCAGGAGAAATCAGATGTAATTGTCACTCCCAGAACAGAAAACGAATCTTTGAACTCGAGACTATTAAAGTTCAAACGATTCGTTCTTCAGGGTTAGGAAACAAATTTGACCTCAAATTTGTCATTAGAAATTGTGATTAATTACCCTAGTGCACATATACTCAAAGGCGATGGGGCCAGAAGAAGGATTTACACCCCGCATGGTCCTGGAATCCGAAACGTAGAATCATAGCGGGAGGAGATAATCAGAATAAATTGACCTGAAAATCATCTCCAGATTTTTATTTATCTATATGCTTGTCTAGAATCTATTTACTACCATCCATAAGATTTGACACTTAGACTGTCCCGAGGAAGAAAGTGACTAACTCGAAACGTCGACAGAATAATCAAAAATAGTTAAATATATCTAAATAGATGTTTTTTCCTATGAGCGCTACGGTCGGAGAGAGAGAGAGAGCAAAGCGCCTAAAAACTAGGCAGCCAAGTGTTTTTTTACTCGACTTTGATAACTTTGGTAAATTTACGACTTGATGTCGTAAATTTTGACATGCTCTCTCACACTGTCAAAATAAATATTGTCCTGTTTCTATCCTGACACAAAATGGTATGATTGGTCTCCTCTACTAGCAGCGCCACACGCCTTAGATCTCCCTGTGGCGTTCTATCGCCTTTTCTTTATCTTTGAACGAAGACTTTGATAACTGATTGTTTATAATTTCGTTAATAATTAAAAGATTTACACGAATGAATGATTTTTGAAAATTAAAGATCTATAAAGTATCGTAAATATATGTTTTTTTTTCATTCAGATCAAATGAGATTTAGTTAGCCTACTAAAAAAAAGCTCGAACGAAAAACGGCGACCCAGTTGAGCTTTGCCCCCGCACTCAAAGGCTAGTTACGCAGCGCTACCCAAATACCCAGGAAGAGCTCCGATTCAATAATCCGGCACCAAAATCCCTGTTGCCCTGTTTAATATTTAATATTTTCTTAATATTTAATTTTCAGTCTGTCCGTTTGTTTCCGCACAAGAAAGTGATTGGATAATATTGATATAATCATATTGAAATTTAATCTTGGTTATTTGCTAGGATAATTAGATTTTGATCTCAATCAATCATCAAATATATCACAATATTTATATTAGTTAAAGTTTTATAATTCATCTAGTAACTAAGCCAAAATAATAGTAATCTGAGAAATGAGAAGAAAAAATGAGATAACAAAATTTATTCAAAATAGACCATTATTCTCTATATCTCTAAAACTAGTGTTGATGGGGCAAACCTGGATGGTATTTTTGGAATCAGCGCTACCCAGATACCCAGGAAGTCCAACCGATCTTTACTTGACCAATAAAATTTCACGAATGTAAAATATAATAATAATATTAATAATAAATGTAAAATAGGGGTTCTTTAAACTTGTGAAGTTCGCAGACCCCCTATGAATATTTTTGGAACGAAATTCTTTAACGCGGCTTACGGAGAGTGAAATGGGAGAAAATGTAACGTAACAAAAGAGCGTTCCTAACAAAATTGGGTTCCCTGCGCCCGAGCGACAGTGGGGAAAGGGCGGCCACGCCCACCCCCCACCAACTGTGGAGAATTCTCTTTCTATCTGTTTCTATTAACTACGATTGTATGTGTGTGTGTGTGTGCGTGTGTTAGTCTATGGTCTAGGGTCAGTATTGAGATTCGGACAGCAAGCATTTGAGTAGTAATTTTGTTGTATTTATAATGGAAAGGCGAGAAACAGCAAGTGCAACAAGTGTAAATAATGTCAATATAATGGAAATAATTTAATATAATTATTAATATTTTTTCTCGAGGACACCTTTCCAGTGTCGTAGCGAGCTTAACTCGCACCCGGGGAAAAATTATCCACCAGTTTTTTTGTTTTGCGGACCATTTGGCGCCCCTTTGTGAGTACTCCTCGCTACGCCACTGCTCCTTTCTATCTTTAAGCATTTTATGTCACCTTTCAAGCTTGATTTTTGAATCACTAAGAATTTCTTGGTATATATGTATAATAAGTACATATTTGAATTTTTCGTTCAATAATGAAGTAAAAATACTCTACTATGCACATCAATACAAAGCACTTCATTGATATATAATAAAATAATATTTTTTATATCAATGGACTGTTCAAAGGATGACCGTCATTTCTATGAAATCCCGGTGTAAATTTTGTATAAAATATATAATACAAATAGTTTTTCAACTAGAATTGTTTCGCGGGCCCCCAGCAACCCCTGGGACCCCCGCGAACCACTGATGTAAAATATAAATATATTTGGAAATAAAAAGTGCGAAAGAAAATCAGGATTTATCTTTTATTCTCAATTTATTAATAATTATAATCATTTTCGCCAAAAATTTTTGAAATTATACTAATATAAATACATGTACCCTAGACCCCCTAATATAGTGGTTTCCAAACTTTATGTTACCACGCCTCCCTTAAAAATAATTAATCTTATGACGCCTCCCCCCCCCCCATTTTATAAAATAATTAGAAAAACAAAAAATTTTAATGCTAAAAAATATAAATTTATATAAAAATATATTTATTTATTTATTCTTATTTATATTAAAACTAGAAATCATTTGGAAAATTGGTTCTGGTAGCCAATATTCGCTCCACCCCTTAGACTAATCCGCGCCTCACAGTTTTGAAAAACGCTGGTATAAGGGTATTTTATGGCTGGTGGAATTTGTATCAGGAATGAAAGTTGATGACCACTAACAGCTCCGAGGATGGCTTTGACCAGAGCTGAAACGTGTGCTGTTAAAATATATTTTTAAAGAAAAAATTCTGGCTTCGTTTTTTCTAACTTTCATTCCTGAAGAAAATATTTTTCTTTAAATCTTATTTTCACCCCTAGGGCGGTATTTAACTTAAATATAAAATTTCATGATAAATAATGGTGACTTAAGAAAAGATTTAAAAAAAATGCCCACTGGCTTGGTGTAGCTGGTAGCGTGCCTACCTTCTAT